>JAULBY010023575.1:0-17838 GCA_032358315.1 Ophiocytium majus | reverse complement strand
TACCTGTCTGATTTTCTGGTCACACGCACCGTGTGCAAAGGGCTTTCCGCGCCCTAAGCGGAGTTTAACAAGAGTACTTGTAGTATTTACAGTGACAGTGTACAGTGATGTATAGTACTTCGAAGTGGTATATGGTATGTCTCAATTGGAGTATTATGTGTGTACACTGTGCATAAGCAGGAGTACTTGTAAGTGTACACACGTATTACATGTAAATACTTCGAAAGCATCGGGGCGCAGAGCAAGTGCCAGCGTGTAGGGGTTGTGGGCGCAGTCGGCGACGAACTGCAGCGCCTCCAAGTGGGGTTGTGGTGGAAAGCAACGTACCTGTCGAAGGCGCTAGCTGCTGCTGAGCAGACTGTGCATGAGTGAATGAATGAATGATCAACTGATGAAAGATGGACTCTGCTGAGCAGGCTGCTGAGCAGAGCCCCTCTTTCATCAGTACCGGTACGTAAAGGTGGCATGTGCTGTGTGCACTTACTTGGAAGCATTTACTGTACATGCATACTGACAGTGTGTATTGATGTATGTACGTCGAAGTAATACATCAGTATATGGTATATCTCAGTTGGGACATTTATGTGTATGCTTATAAGCACGCGCACTTGTAAGTGTACTATTACTATACAAGTAATACATGGATACTTCTTCGGAAGTATAGATACTGTATATACTTCGAAGTATATAGTGTACATGCGGCGAGGCGCAAGCGCCAGCGTGGAACGGTTGCGGGCACGGTTGGCGACGAACTGCAGGGCCTGCATTTAGGGTTGTCACAGAAAAAGGAGATGTGCGCGCGAAGCTCACATGCGCTGTGTACATGTGATTTGAATATAGGTAATGTATGAACGCACTTCAGCACCCTGACAGTGTATCCATATTGACACATGGTATGTATATATGGCATACTTCTACTAAACTACTTCGAAGTATTTCAGTACAAGGGTACTGGCACTTGGAAATGTGCACAAGTAATTAGTACTTTGGCAGTGTATGGGGTGTCGCACCAGTGACCGAAAGAGAGGGTCTGTGGGCTGCGGGCTTCTTTGAGTTTACCGCAAGTGTGAAACCCTTCCTGCAGGTAGCTGCCGCAGGTGCCTCCCGGCAGCCTCTGCGCCCGCGCCGCATAAATCACCAAGGTCTGTAGTGCTCGCATAGAACGCCGACATGTTGCTCCACGTGCCTCAGGAGGTGGGTATGTACCACTATACTACCACTATTTCAAGTTATACTTCGAAGTATACTACTACTGTAGTAGTTCGTACTTCTCAAGTATACAAGTACTTCAGTTTTTTTATATACATACTCAGCCTATGTGCAATGTACCGGTGCCAAAAGGCGGAGTTTTGCCGCAAGTGCAGAACCTACCTCCAAGAAGCTGCCGCAGGCGCCCCCCGGCAGCCTCTGCGCCCGCGCCGCATAAATCACCAAGGTCTCCACCAGGTAGCTGCTCACATTGAAATCTGAAGCGCACAGGCCTGTCCTCTCCTCGTAGAGACGAAGCGCGTGCTTGGCGATGCGCACGACTTCGTTTACCCAGGCTGGCTGGTCCCTGACAAACTGCGTGGTGACCTCTGCAAATGCCGCGTTGTGGCGGTACACCTCTCTGAAAGGCACTCCCTTGCCTAGCAGGTGTTGCAGGGCGCCGCGAGCCTGTGTGACTGCCACGTCGCTGATGTCGCCGGCGGTGTTGTCGACGAAGTCTCGCGCCAGCACCAGGTCAACTGACCTGCCATGGACCTGTTGACAGTGTACGCAGGAGTGCACAGACGAGTACTTTTGTTTTTTTGTATCTAAAGATGAAGTATATCCGCATACACAATTGTGGTGCTTGCATCAGGTGGACAAACCACCCCACAGGCTTTGGCCTGGCATTTGGCCCCAGCAATGGCAGTATCTGGGCTTAGCAGCCTTTAGGTTTCTTTCACAGTTATTTAAGCGAAGTGGTGCTGGCAACACAGACATGCTGCCAGCTGAGGCAACCCCATTTCGCGGTCCTGCATGTAGCACGGCCGCACATGCATGAAGCACAAAAATGAAGGCACGCATACCAGCGTGGAGTCCATACATATACATACAAAGTAAATCACCAAGTTGCCCCATGCAAAAAGTACCTCCCTCCCTTTGTAAGGCATCCACTGTAGCTGGCGCTCACATGCCCTCGTGTCTCTAAAAGACTAATACTACAGTAGTATGCAAAGTTCAGCGGCGGCACCGGGGTGCTGCGACCTGCTGTGTTCATGTGAGCCCACGGGCTATTCAACACGCAACTTCAACTGAAAGTCGTTCAACTTCAACTGGCTCTGCGCCCGCCGCCGACGCGTACAAGCATGTCTCGCTGCTGAGCGCGCCCTACCCGTCCGACTACTGACCCAGTAGTGTAAACCGGTACGCACTTCGGGCAATGGGTGGGTGTGCCCGGGAGCAGCGTTCTGCTGAGCAGCAGCCGCCGACCGTTCGCGCCGTCCGTACGAGCCGAAATGGGCTTTGAACCGGCTAATGCCGTTAAAAACTTCAACGGGAAGTGTTGCCCTTCGACGCATGCCAGCAACAGCTCACAGACATGCTGCCAGCAACTGCTACCAGCTCTCTTCAACTATATGCACGTCGCACGGCCGCACCGGCGCAGCAGTTCCAGCGTACCTTCATTTGGATCGCGTTGACTTTTGGACAAACCCCACGGCAACCCGCACGCTCGAGGTGGAGGGCCAGCGCGGCGAGGATAATGGCGTTGTCGTGGGGCGGCTCCAGGCCTCCGCCACGGACGAAAGCTACCAGGTCGATGTCGCTGGCGCGGGTGGAGGTGTTGCGGCCCCTGGAGCCTGCCGGCCTGCAGCGGGACATCGACATCCCAAGGGAGCTGAATGCGGTGGATGCTAGGTGTGTCACGGAGGCGGTGACCTCGCCGTCGTCACGGTCCTGCTGCTTGTGGGCGAGCTGCCGCCCCAGATCCCTCAAGTCGTTTTCCGTGGGTGCCATATGAATCATGACATGATGCATCCGTGAGCTGGTGCCGCTGACGGCCCGAGGGCGCAGCAGGTGCTGTGTGTGTATGTGGCGGGCGTTGGTCGCCAGAATCGGCCATGTGGCCAGTGCAGCACCGCAGAGCCGCATCGGCCTTCCACTCAACCCTGCTGTTGCCGCCGCCCCCGCCACCACCGCTCCCCAAGGTGAGGTTTCCAAAGTTGCCAGCCAGCCTTTGCTGCACAGACCACCCACGGGGGGCACCGCCACAGGAGCTACACTACTAGAGCTACCGGAGCAGGTCGACAAGCGTGCGGAGCGTGTGTGGCTGGTCCCTCACACCACCCCCCCCCATCATCCCACCCTCACCATGATGAGTGTGATCACGTCACGTGGGCACGGGAGCAGATCAGAATGAAATTGATGTTTCGTGAAACGTTCCCCTGGAACGATCGTTGCACTTCAACTTCCAACTTGTGTGGAGAGAGCGGCAGGGCCAGCGCCAGGCCACGCCTATCTGCCGGAACCCCGGAAGACCGGGATTTACAGTAGAGCCATGTGTGCGGTTGGCGACGGCGACCACCTCTTGCACGCCATAATCCACATCCCTCGGTTTAGGAACCGGCGAGGGCGGCTCGTGCGCGAGGTGCCCTCCGCCGTCCGATGCCTGTCGCCATTTGTCGAGGTCCGGCAGCGGCGAAATGTGCATGGTTGACGCCAGCAAGGTTGCCGCAGCTACTGTGTGATCGCGCCAAAACTGCAAACACAGCGCTGCCCCTGGCTGTGGCCCCCTCTCGACCCTCCATACGTTGTGGCAACGGCAGCAAAAGCAAGAAGTTATCGCATTGCTGACAGAATTATAAACTAACACTGTTGAAAGCCCAGTAAACTGCCAATACTGCCAGCGGTGAATTTTAAAAAATGACGCCGTTGGCAGAACAAGTGCACAAACGGCGCCCTAGGCAAGCAGAGCAGTACACGCACCGGCACAAGCGGGAAAAGGAACACTAATATTGCGCAAAAAGGAAGGGTAGAGCAGCTCAACTTTGTTACCAAGTTGACCAAACTTCTGCAACCGAACTTTTAGTTCAACTTTGCATGCAGGAGCCGCATCACGCCCATCATCAAGCGGTACCACATGGTAATCAGACATGCATGTTTTCGTTTGTGCCTACACAAACCTCAAGAAGGGAAGTCCAAGTTCTACTTTGCATGCAGGCAGCACTATGAGTAGCACCATGATGACCATGGAGCGGTGCTACATGGCAATAAAGACGTGCTTGTGCTTTGCATAAACTTCGAGTATATGCTTGTTTTGGTTTGTGCTGCGGCGACACGCCAGTCATGGGCGGGCCGCGCCATCAACTTCAACTGTTTAGACATACAAACTTCAACTGTAATATACAAACTTCAACTGTCAAATTCAACATTGAATACAGGCAGCAGTCATGGGCAGCAATGCGCAGCTCCAGTTGGCATCATGCGGCATGCCGTAACCACCTGCAGCGCGAGTGAGCCTGCTAAACTTGCGCTTTCATGCAAAGCGGCCAAACACATTCGTTTTCTGGGCGCACTGCACCAGCTGCGGCCCACTACAGCATTTTTTTATGTGTCCACCACTTCTAGGTGCCTCCAGCTGCAGCTGCGGCCTCAACTTCAACTTCAACTGCAACACCGCCCTCCCGGCGGCGCCACCTGGCGCTGCGCCCACATCGACGCGTACAAGCACGTCTTGCAAACTCTTTTTGTGGGGCGCAGTCCACCAGCTGTGACCCACTACAGCAGCGCCACGTGGCCGGCACCTCCGGCTGCTGCTGCTGTATACTTCTACCGTCTATCTCCAAAGTAGTTGCCCGGGGCAGTTACTTTTGTTTGGCACAAAACAACGTTGGGAGGCAGTTACTTTTGCAGGCACACACAGCCAGACACAGACTCGCAAACAATTGAATCATGTGGGTTTCATGTGGGTTTCTGTAGCTGACAATGCGAGCACTGTGAGGGGGGTAAGTTACTTTGGGAACAGCCAAAACAATTGTCCAAAGTAACTGCCCCGGGCAACTACTTTGGAGCTAGACGGTACTGAAGTATACACAAACTTCAACTCTTATATACACAAACTTCAACTCTTAAAAAAACACAAACTTCAACTGAAATGTAAGAACGTCAACTGTGTTATAAAACTTCAACTGTAATATACAAACTTCAACTGTATCATAAAAACTTCAACTGTGATATACAAACTTCAACTGAATGCACAAGTCACTGCTGCCAACTCAACTGCACCGCCGCTACCACAGCGCAGCGGCACCCGCACACACCCTCTGTGGCATGCCACGCTGCAGTGGTGCGGAGGTTCCTGCCGCCGCTCGCTCAGCTTGCAAAGCCGCCAATCGCTTGTTTTCTGGGTGCAGTGCTAGTCAATCTGTAATGCTTGCCACCGCCCTGGCTGTTTGCAGAGCGGCAGAAACCATTCTTTTTCTGGGCGCAGCCCACCAGCTGCGCCCATGCCAGAATCTGCAGAAAGCGCCTCCTATGCTTGCCACCGTTTGCTTGCAAAGCGCTTTTTATCTGGGCGCAGTGCACCCGCTGCGGCCCGCTACAGCAGCGCCACGTGTGCACCACCGCTACGTGCCTCGGGCTGCTGCTGCTGCAACACCCGCCACCACAACTTCAACTTCGACTTCAACATCACGCTCCCTGCGGCGACACCTGGCGCTGCGCCCGCCCTTGACGCGTACAAGTACGTGTCGCTGCTGAGCGCACCCTACCCCGCCCGACTGATTACCCGTAGTTTGTGCCGCCGCGCACATGCCCTCATGTCTCTATGACTAATACACAAACTTCATCTTCTACCAGGAGCAATACACAAACTTCAACTCTCACCCCCCCAGTGGCGTGCTAAGCTCCTGCAGTGATGCAGAAGGTCCTGCCGCCGCTCCCTCCCCTGCTGTTCCGCTGTGTGTTGCTGCCGCCCCTGCTGCTACCGCTGCGCTGCCACCCTGCTGTTGCTGCTGCGGGCTGCTGCTGCCACCGCTGCTGTTTGTTGTTGCTGCTGCTGCTCCTGCGCGCCTGCCGCTGCTGACCTCAACTTCAACGTCAACTTCCGCTGCTGCGCCCGCCACTGCCAGCAAGGCGGCACTCAGGCACACACCTTGGCTGCGTGTGTAAATGATCTCGAAAAGCTTTTATTCAGGCGCTGCCGCTGCGCTCACCCCTGCGGCTGCCGCTGCTGCTGCTGCCACGCCAGTCCCTACTGTTGTAGCATCAACTTCAACTGAAACTGCCACGTCTGCGTGTGACCATGTGCGAGAGCCCCATGGGCGCCGCCAGAGCAGGCAGGAGACCACCAGTCGCGCAGCAGGAAAACAAGTGCCTGCCGTTGCCGCTGCGTGGTGTGGCTGCTGCCGCTGCTGCTGTTGCTGCCGGTGCAGCTGCCGCTGGCGCGCCAGTGCTGGCCATTGCCGCCGTGTGCTGTCACAGTGGCTGCTGCTGATGCTGGTGCGCCGCCGCTGCTGTGCTACGCCTGCTGCGGCCCTTCCTCTACCTCCGCTGCAACTCCAACTTCAACAGCAACCTCAACTGCTGCGCTCTGCTGCTGCTGCGGTGCTACCGCTGCGCCCCACCGTTGCCAGCACTGCCGCCGCTGCCGCCACTCCTGCTGCTCCCTCCCCAACTGCCGCTGCTGCGCCCCCTGCTGCCGCTGCTGCCCCTGCTGCTTCAGCCGCCGCTGCGCCGTCCCCTGCCGCACGGCGTGCGTGAAACCCCTTCACAAAGGTCTCCGCCACAATGAGCGGGAACACCAGCGTTGCCTCCGCACGCACCTTCACCGTGCGTTAAGCCTTCTGCGGCGGTGCCCCCACTGCCGGTCCTGCTGCGGATGCTGCCGCTGCTGCCGCTGCTGCTGCTGCTGCTGCCCCCTCCCCCGCTGCCGCTTCTGCCGCCGCTGCCCCCTCCGCGCGTCGCGCGTGAAACCCCTTTGCAAAGGTCTCCGCGACAATAAGCGGGAACACAAGCGTTGCCTCCGCATGCACCTTCACCGGCCGCGCATCTATTCGAATCTTCCCCCAGGACTGCGCTTCATCGGGTTTAGCGCCACTGTCTGAGCCATCAAAGTCGCCGCCCGTGTTTATGAATACGCTGAAGTCGGCGCCGTTCCGCATGAGGTTTGCGTTGCAGGTGTGGTGCTTGACAACGCCGCCGCCGAGCACGATCATGCCGGTCGCGTGCGCGCGCACCGCAATGTCGTTGATGGCCCTGTGTTCGGTAGGTAGGGTTGAGAAAACAAGTTAGAATTGGTATGTGTGTGTGTCTGAAGTGATAGCGAACAGCCGCAGCCAAGGTAAAGCCACCTTTAGTCAAAGGTTTAACCAAATTTAGCCTGGTATTGGCATGCGCCTGATGGTTAAGCCACCTTCTAGCCCAAGGCCAAACCAATTTTAGCCCACGGTATAACTACAATTAGCCCGTTGCGCATATGAGGTTTACGTTGCAGGGGTGGTGCTTGACGCCGCCGCCGCCTAGCACGATCAAGCCGGTCGCGTGCGCGCGAACCGCCATGTCGTTGATGGCCCTGTGTATGGTAGGAAAAACACGCAGGTTTCATGGTACTAACTATGTACAGTATTTATATACTTCGTAGTAGAGAGGTACTACCTAGTGTAGAAGTATAATATAACTCGATGAACTTGTAAGTATAGAAGCATGCGCTGTACTCCAAAAGCACTTGTAAGTACAGAAGTATACACTGTATTTCAAAAGTATACAGTAGTAGTTCGAAGTGTACACTTGAAGTGTATTGTATATGTTTATGAAGACGCTGAAGTCTGCGCCGCTGCGCATGAGATTGGTGTTGCTGTGTGGCGGTTCACCATGCCGCCGCCCATGCAGGTGCCCAGCAAAATCATGCCGGTCGCGCGCGCGCTGTTGATGGACCTGACAGCAGTTGAAGTTGACGCTGCAGGCACACAAGTATTTGTGAAGTACTACAGTAGTACTACTAGTAGCAGTAGGTAGTAGGTAACTACTAACGGCACCAGAAGTATGTCATGGTGCCATGCACCAAACACAAGAGCACGCACCGAAACATAACACCAGGTCGCACGTGTGCGCACTGCAATGTCGTTGATTGACCTGACAGCAGTTGAAGTTGAAGTTGATGTTGCAGGCGCACAAGAATATATACATATATATATATATATATTATATTATAATAATATTATATCAATAATAGTACATGTATGTCATGGTGCCATGCACCAAACCCAAGTGCGCACGCTGTATATGCACACCAGTCCGCGTGCGCCAACCGCAATGTCGCTGATGGACCTGCAGTTTGAAGTTGCAACAGATTGAAACGTGCAAAAAAAAGGAGCGGTTGAAGTTGAACTTTGGGCACTTGAGCTTGTGGAAGTGAGCTGTCTGGAGCCTTGGTGCAGTGAAAATGAGTGACAACATTCACAAGCAGTGCGTTGTTGTTGAGCTTGTGTGGAGCAGTGAAGATCACTTCGAAATACATGACAAGAAGGGCGTTTGGGGACCTCTCACCAGATGCCATCAGTGACGTGTGGAGCCCTGTTGGCGCGAAAATGATTGACAACGTTGAACTTTAAGTGCTTGTGCCTGTGTGGAAGTGAGCGTTTAAATTCTTGTACACAACTTCAACTTCAACTTCAATTGGTGACATACCCTACTTGCAACTTCAACTTTAACTTCAATCGGCGACATGCTGTACTTCCACAAGTACAAGCGCCCAGAGTGTATTGACAACGTTGAACTTTGGGCGCTTGTGCCTTGTGAGCTGTGTGAAGCCTTTTCGGTATGAAAAGAGTGACAACATATCGAGTCGGTTGTTGAGCTTGTTTATCGTGCAGAGTGCGTGACAAAATAGATGGTTTTGCAACTTCTTACCTGATGTCATCGGCGATGTCAAGCATGAGTCCTGTGCGAGTGACTTGTGGAACTCGGTTGCAGTGGCGTCAGCTGTGAAGCTTTTTCGGACTTAAGAGATGTGACTCACTTGAGAATTTATTTACAACGCTGACCTGATGTCGTCGGTGATGTTGAGCATGAACTCTGGTCGCTTGTACTTGTGAAAGTACAGAATGTCGCCGATTGAAGTTGCAGTTGCAAAGTAGAGCATGTTGTCAATTGAAGTTGAAGTTGAAGTGGCAGGCGTAAGTTCTTAATACTGAGGATGTGACTTCTTTTTTAATTCAATTACACACAACACTGACCTGATGTCGTCGGTGATGTCGAGCATGAACTCTGGCCGCTTGTACTTGTGAAAGTACAGCATGTCGCCGATGGAGCCGTCGGTCAGGGCAGGGCAGAAGACGGGTATGTTGTTGCGCCATGCCCAGAAGTATATGCTGTCCTCGCAGTTGATTTCCTTCCCTGTGGAAGCACGGCAGCAGGCGCATTGCGTGTTTAGCCATGCGTGGTTGTAGTTCAAACAAAACAAACTACGAGTAGTGTACAGTATGTACTCCTAGTACATCATGTATCAAAGTCTAGTGGGTATGTTGTTGCGCCATACCCAGTGGTAGCTACATGCTGTCCTCGCAGTTGATCTCCTTCCCTGAGGCACAAACGCACACTGGCATGTGAGCCAGGCATTCATGAAGTTCCCGATAATCGTGGTACCTTTTTTAGTGCTAAAGTAAAATGTATATTGAAGTGCTTCAGGAGTGTTTATATACCGTACTTATTATGGCTATGTTGTTGCGCCACGCCCAGTAGTACACACTGTCCTCGCAGTTGATCTCCTTTCCTGAGGCACACAGGCACACACATTGCGGATTGCATGTCAGCTAATCATGGCTGAAGTTCAGAGCATGTACAGCATGTACGTCTATGCTATTCTAGTGATGTGCTACACTCATAGTACTATAGAGTACTTCAAAAGTATACATACATACTTCAGAAGTACATGCATGTACTTGTAGTATACTGGGTATTTCAAGGTATGTTGTTTCGCCAGGCCCAGTAGTACACGCTATCCTCACAGTTGATCTCCTTCCCTGTGGGAACGCAGCAGCAGGCACACACCTGGCATGTCAGCCAATCATGTGGTTGAAGCTCAGTAGATGGATGAATGCATACTCATGATAAAGTGCTGAATTAGAAGTGTATACTTCGAGGTACTTCGAAGCACTTCATGTATGCTGTAATTATTACGACTGGTGGTGTTTCGCCACGCCCCTGATCTCTTTCCCTGTGGGAGCACGACAACAGGCACATGGCGTGTGAACCCATGCGTGGTTGTAGTTCACAACAACTACAAGTTGTGTACATTACATGTCCTTTTTTTATACAGGTAAAGTGCAACACATTAGCCCTCAAGGACACTGACCGGCGCGTGTAGGTGTGGGGGCTGTCTGGTGCTGTTCACCAGGTGGACAAACCACCCCACAGGTTTCGGCGTGGCATTTTGCCCCAGCCACGGCAGTATCTGGGCTTCGCAGCCTTTTAGGTTTCTTTCACTAAATACTTGCAGGGGGGTGCGTTGCTCACTGCAGCTCAGGCACAACTATCCCTGGGCTTCCAAAGCGGCCGCTCAGCTGCTCTTCACACCGTGAGCGCATGCTCAGCGGCTGTTCACGCCCGTGAACGCACTTCATACCTGCATGTCAACCTCATTTCCGGCGGCCTGGAACTCCGCCTTGATGCTGGCCATTTGCCTTGAGTCCAGGTGCGTGAGCAGCTGCAGCGACAGCTTTTCCCGCAGCCGCGACTTGGACCGGTAGGCCGCGCGCTCGTCCGGCTGCACCTCCTCCTTCCCGGGCTGTGTGTACTGGAACAGAACCTGCGGCGCAAAGGTGATCACAAGGAGTACGCACACTCATTTTAATTGAAAGCCTAAGTGAAGGCTGGTGCCGTGATGATTTTTCTTGCGAAGGGGTTGCTGGTGTTGGCATGCGCGATGGGTACTGGTGTCCGTTGCGTTTGTGGAAATTGCTATGGGTGATGGCGGTGGGTGTTGGTGTGTGCGTGCAAATCCTTTGTGCAAACGGATGCTTTAGTGGGGGTCCTTGTGGGCTGAACGGAAGCCCTATGGGTCAACTGCTGGTGCTGCCACCTGCTGGGGGCTGCTAGAGCGGTTGAAAATGTTGTCGGTATTACTGCAGTGGTGTTGACGCCATGGCTGCAGAGCTCTTCGCTTCTTCTGGTGGCGGTGTTGGTGCTGCTGCTGCCTGCCACACCTGTGTGAGTCTAACATTTGTGCCAACATCTGCCGCCGACATGCGCTATACACAGGCTGTCACGCTGCCAGCTGCTTCATCACCGCCACTAGTGCTCTTGCCTGCCGTCGCCTGCCGGCCAGCAAGTCCCGCAGCTCGTCCTCATTCCTCACAGAGCTCAGAGCCTTGCTGGGCTTGAGCGATCTCTGTTTCAGGTGCATGGCGCGCCCTCCCCTCCACGGCACCCTGGTGGGACCCGGCCACACCTCCTAGCTCACCATTGCTCAGCTTGCTCTCGTGCTCACCCCTGACACACCTGTGTACAAACACACTTCTCACAACATGGCAACGCAAAAAGCGCGTCACCCTCCTTCTCCAAATCGGTTTCACCCAACGTTCGTTCTTTCGCGGAACGTTGCCCAAGGAACGCGCATTCCGATTCCGAGTCTGAAAGCAAGCACGCAAGAAAAAGCGCACGAGCGGCGGCAGCAGCCTGGGGCAGCAGCGCGCTGGTGAGGAAACCCTGCTCACACACCCAGTGAGCAAGCTGACAGATCGCAGCGATACTACCAGCACCCCCCATGACAGCACAGACGCTGACGCCGTTCGCATGGTCGTTCAACTCCAGGCAAAAAGATGCAGCAGCAGCAGCCGGCGCAGCAGCAACGCTGGGCGCCGACGACTCTACGGGCTCGTGGCTGGCAGACCTCTCAGACACGGACCTGGCTGCCCTGCAGCTGGTTGGCGACGCCTCCGGCTCCGCCACCCTGGGCACCACCCAGTCCATGTGCCAATCAAAGGAGCAGGTGGCTTCGCCACAAACAGCAACATCAGCGCCTGTGCATGTTGACGATGCACCAATGGCTGCGGAGGCACTGGCGGGCAGCCGCAGGTCGATGGAGGAGGTCCCCTACCCCGAGACACGCCTTGCCAAGAGGCGTCGCACTCTGGGCCTCGGCCCCAGCAGCACCAGCAGCTACAGCACCAGCACCAGCACCAGCACTACACCCGCCAACAGCAGCCCCGAGCCGCGGCCCAGCAGCGCAACTGCCACCAGCAGCCCCAGTGCCGCCGGTTTCACCGCATCGCACATACCAGCGCTACCGGCAGCTACTCCTGTTGCCGTAGCAACAAGCAGCAACGGCAGAGGACCCTGCACAGGCAGCGCTCCCGCCACTGCTGTTTTCGCTCCCGCCGAGCCACAGCACCACCTTCCGCCGCCGCTGGTGGTGGGCAGCCCCTCCCTGAGCGACGCCGCCGCCGCCGCCGCCGCCGCCGCCTGCAGCCCCACCGATGCCGACCACGAGCAGGAGCTGACCCCCTACTGGCGCCAGGGCTGGTACAAGGAGCGCAACAAGGAGTACTCCCGCAACTGGCGCAACAAGAAGAAGGCCGAGGATGCGCGCGTGCGCCGCGAGCTCACCCAGCTGCGCGACCTCCAGCACCTCGTGGAGGCAACCCTCAAGGCCCACCTGCACTCGCACGCCGCTGCCCCGGGCGCCCCCTTCGCCTACGCCTCTCCCGGGCTGCTGAGACTCTTGGGGCTGGAGGGTGCGTCCGTCATGGGCATGCCACTGCTGGAGCTGGTGGTGGAGGAGGACCGGGGGGTCTTAGCTGCAGCTCTGGACGCGCTTGCCGCGGGCACCGCCGGAGGGCAGGCGGTGGAAATTACGTACACGTTCCGGCACCCGCGCACGGGGGCACGACGGTGCCTCACGACGGTGCTGCGCGAGAGCGGCGGGCGCATACTCGCGCTCACGACGGGGCGGTGAGCGGCGCGTGCTGAGCAGCAGCAGCGGTGCGCAGCAGTCAGCAGTGCGCAGGAAGCCGCCGCAGCAGCACCAGGGTGTGCTCAGCACACACGCCCCCTGCGCACCGACAGCCACGCCCGTGTACATATACAGGTGACAGTCCACATGTGGACAGCGCCAGCGTGGTGCGCTGTGCCCAGCGCTCGCAACACACCCGGACGCCGCCAGCACCACGATCTGTGCAGCCGCCATGCCAGCACAAGCCCCCTCCTTGATATTGCTCTCCAAGATATCCCAAGTGTGTAATCCCTTCCTTGCCTGCCGGTGGTGACGCCTTGGCCCACCACTGGGACAGCGCGTCTATAGTACCCCCAGCCGAGTCACCGACACATGCGAGCACGACTAGTGTGTTCTGTTACTACTGTACATAGCAGGTGCTCTTTCTTGTGCCCCCCCCCCCCTGTTCCCACCGGGAGCAGACACATGCTACAACCAAGCACAGCCCCCCAGTGACATGCCTAGAGTGCGCAGCAGTGGAGCGTGCGCCGGCGCCCGTGGCTCGCTTGCAAACCGCACGCGCCGTGAATACACACAGTAAACTGCTCGTCAAAAGAATGTGCTCAAGCGTCAGCTGCCCTGTGATTGGCTCTGCTTGTTTGAAATGCTGCAGCATGACGCCATGCGGCGGGTGCCTTGGTGTGGTGCCGCTGTGCTGCCTGTGCTGTGTTGATGGGACAGCTCACTTGAGGGCGTGCATATTGCGGGGATGGATGTGCGCAGCTGCGGACATCTTGCATGTGCTGACCCCATCTAACGCTGGAATATACTGTACCTGGTAGTAGATTATCAGAAGACTCCGTGAATAATGCACATACGTCGAGTACATGTCGATGCAGTGTTGCATGATGCCAAGATGCACTGGCGGCATTGCTGGCAACTTGGCTGGCACATGCAAATGCAGTCCATAACTCCAGCTCAGCAACGTGTCGCGCTCACATGTCGCACTGACCACTACGTCACCAGTCAGTAATGAATGATCACTGCCCTGCAACCACGGTGCTGGTGGTTAGCCGTTCCCCGCATACACACACGGCAACAACCGCCACACAGACTAACGTGCCAGTGGTTCGAAGTCCAAGTTGAAATTGGGGATTTTGCGTCATGTATGCTGGTGGATCACAAGGCAGTGATCCCGAAGGCCTAAGCAGGGCTGTGTGTGCACGACATACAATGACATGGCACTTGAGGCCACTAAACACCGTGGCTGCCATGCTCACAAGCGGCGCACGTGCAGCACTGGCAGGCCGTGCGTCCGCTTCTTGAAGTGGAGAACTCGCACTTCAAGTTGCGCAACCCGGTTTCGTACAGCTCCAGTAGCCCAGCTGTGTGCTACTACACTGTACATAGTACAAAACAAACGAGAGGCCACCAAGGTCAGTCGCTGCGGCTGCTGCCTCTGGGCACTGGCCGCAGTAGTCATTTTTGAGATGCAGTGACTGTGTAGGTGCGGTCCTGGCCTGCTCTGCCGTCACGGACAGTGCAACGTGCTTGTAAGTGGGCGCTGCTGCAGCAACCAGTCGGCTGCACCTGGGCTGGGGTGCCGAAGACGCGCCATGCGCTACAGCAGTGACAGCACGGCATTGTGGGCGCCATATGTGCCGGCCCACAGCATCTAGCACCCACAGCAGTGAGCAGCCGGCAAGTGCATGCTGGGAAGGCATGGGCATACGCATGTCGTGCACATACTGCACACACCTGGCAGCATGCACCAACAAAGTGAACACTAACACATCCTCTAGGCTTACCATAAGAAAATGGTGTGAATCTGTATATTTTTTCCAAATTTTCTACAGGTGCATGTGTGTGTGTCACAAAACGGCACCTCTGGAGCCTCTCCGTGCCGGCGCCAGGGTTGGCAGCCACTCCACGCTCCTGCGCTTCATGACCGCATGCAGCGTGATGTAGGGCCCGTACAGTGTGCCTGCTCAGCAGACGGTCGTGGCAGTCGGGCAAGTGCACCGGCATCACACACTGGGTCAGCGTGGCAGGCGCAAGTGCACGGGCAGCACGCAGCGGGTCACAGTGTGTGTGAGGTAGGGACTCCAGGCGGCAGTTATCCTATGGAGGGCCGGCCCGCCCATGCAGACGCTCCGCATGCCGATCGACCTGTGTGTGATCATGGGATATTGCACATCAGAGGAGTCTGTAAGGAGGTAATGGAAGTGACTCAGGTAGTCCATGTGCGAGTGGTGCATGGCGCGGTTTACACGAATAATGGTTGTGGATGGGTGCAGGTGTATTGCGGTGACAATGCCGAAGCCCGCAAGTCTCGGGCATGGCAATGCGTACCTTGACAACCTTGCTCCTGCATGCAAGCCACGCCTTGAGAAACACGCACACACACCCCACACAGCTCCACTGCCCTAACCCACAACAGTGCCGCTGCTGCCTGCAAGCCTCCCCCGCCCCCAGCCCCCCCCCGCCTACCCTCGCCCTCACCCCCCCACAGAATACTGACCGCCATTGACAGGCATACGCTGCTGCCCGTCCGTGCGCACCGTATCGCAGCAGGAGCTGCGCCGTGGCGTGAACAAATATGCACGCACACCCCAGATACCTCCCCTGCCATGCTCATGTCTCCCCTCGCCGCGCCAATCTACACTTTGTCGCTGCATGCACAACCCCGCGCCATTAACCCTGGCAGACCCCCTCCCCCCTCCCCCTCCACAGCCCACTAGCACCGGCACCCGACGAGCTCTGATGACCACCCACCGTAACGCAGCAGCAGCTGCGCGGCGGCATGCGGCGCGTGCGCGCGCTCGAGCGCGGCGGAAGCCACGAAGAACAGCGTCGACCAGGCCACCAGCACGCACGGCGCGAGCGGCGCCACAAGCGCAATGGCGTGCCCCGCTATGGAGCAGCAGGCGCGCGGCGTGAGGGGGTGCGTGCGCGGCCGGGCGCGACGCAGGTCCCAGTAGGCAAAGGCCAGGAAGGCCCAGGCAAACGCGAGCGCGCGCCCCGCCTCCGAGCGCGTCTGCTCGGCGGACAGCGTGCCGAAACCTGCGTCCACCTGAGGGGGTGCGGCGGGTGGGGAGAAGGGGGTAGTGTCGTTGGCGTTGACAAGTCACCTGGGCGTGTTTTTTAGTGGGCATTGCGAAAGGTGGGGGGGGGGGGGTAGTTTGGCTGGTGTTGGCAAAGTCACCTCAGTGCTTTTTTGTGGGCGTTGCCATTGTTGCTTTTGTGATTGAGGGCTTAGGCCGGCTCTCATGGTGGCCCACAGTGACCTGCGGCTCAAAAGTGCAGCAGCGGGCGGCGCAAGGCCCGTGTGCGCCACAGCAGCGGGCTGCGGGCCGGTTGGTGGTGGCGCTGAAGAGCACACACCCTGACTAGCCACTTACACCCGTGGCTTGGTAGGTGGCCGCCCCCCCGAGTGCCTACAGGCCTAGTGTACTTCACGGGCCTCCTCGCCCAACTGTTGCAACTTCGAACCGATAGTCGCCCACGTACTTTGCGCCAGCGGAGAATAATGGCACTCTCTGACAGGCAGCTCGCCGGTCCGAAGGCAATCTCCTTGGGCAGGAAGGGCACTCGCCCCTCCTGCTGCTGTGCTGTGCTGCCGCAAACTTTCGGGCACTATAAGAATCTTCCTTAGTCAATATCGGTTCTGCATGTAGCTGGACGCACTCCCAGACAAAGTGAGTCATGTCCCCCAAGTGGCGGTCGCAAGCCCCCCTTAATCAACTCACCAAATGCCCACTCACACGACTGGGTTTCACCAATATCGCCTTCGGTACAAGGCTGGTATAACAAGTGAGCTGACGTGGAGCGTGTGTGAGCCGCAAAGGTGCGGGTGCATGGGAGAATCGCGTCCGGGCGCCAGCGGATGGAGGTCGTTATGGTGGCGTTTGCAGCCAGCCAGACGCTCTGCTGCTTCTGGCAGGTGCTAACCATGCACACTGCTGCGCCACCAAAGCTGCCACCATACATGGCCGCTGCTGCGCACAGCAGTCTGCACGGAGTTGCGGCCTCCGCTCTCACCTTTAGCACCCACGTGAGCAGACCATACGCCAGAAGCACGGCCGCCGCATAGACTCCCCATGTTCTCCCACACGCGCCCTCTCCCTCCGTCCCCGCCGCTATCACCGCGCCCCACGTGGCCACCCACGTAGTGCACAGCACGGATGGGATGCACCAGTGCGCAGGCGCCACCGCAACTGCGAGGCTGGAGAGGCCCCTCAGCAGTGCGTGCCACTCACGCAGTGCTGCCGCCAGCGATGACGACAGAAGGGCTGCTGCTTCGGCGGCGGCATCTGACAGGGCTGCGTTGGCCACCAGGAGGGCTGCCAGCACCGGCTGCACGTGGCTCCTGGTGGTGAGGCCGCTGAGGCCCCTGGCGTATACCTCCGAGGTGATGTATGAGACTCCCAGGGTGTTGATAACCTCCAACAGCAACATGTGCATGGCGCGGGCTGCTGCTGATGGATGGTGGCAGCAGAAGCACAGCAGCAGGTGCCCGGGCTGGCAGCAGCAGCGCCCCTGCTACGCCTTTGCATCACCTGTGCTGTAGCATCCTTAGCGTGGAGCACACAAAGCTGCTGGTGAGGGTGGCACGGCCGTGGCAGCCTGGTCGAAACTGTTGTTCCCAGTAATGCTGCAGCTGCAAGTCTGGCTACCTGGGCGGTGCTCGCGTCATTGTCACCTAGGCAATCACGCCTAGTCTCTACACGTGGATGCAGTTGTATGGGGACCTCCCTCTCCAGCGGCAAGCCACGACTGAGAGAGCTTGCATTGCAAGCTTGCACCAAAATGATAAAAAAAGCCAGAAGTCAGTTGTTGAGGTTGAACTTGAAGTTTGTGTGTATGAGTCATGGAGACATGGGGGCATGTGGGCACCAAGTACATACTACGGGTATTTAGTCGGGCGGGTAGGGTGCGCTCAG
>JAULBY010023564.1:0-17838 GCA_032358315.1 Ophiocytium majus | reverse complement strand
GCCAGAGAATTTTTAAAATCCGACATGTATTATGTTCCGATTATATTGATTGTTGTACCCGAAATATAATTACCAGTAGCAGAGATAGTAGAATTATCTTGTGCTAGAACCAAACTCTTATTTGCATATGGCGTGACTGCATATGTATACGAAAGGTCCTCATTCACAGGAGCCATAATGATATCGGGCGACGAACCCTGTGGCTTAATGTAAATTCTGAGGTAAATATCTGTACCAGAAATAGTATTGATATACAAACTTGGTATCAAGATTTTACCAGTTCGATAATCGATAGTTCCCACGGCAGATGATATCAGAACATTGGCATCATCATACAAATCTAATGCACCAATAACAGAAGTATCTTCAAGATAGCTATCTCGTAGATAACACGTTGTCACTTTACCAGATGGCAATACTGTTGTAAAAAGATTTGATCTTACGCTGTTGGGTGCTATCGTGGAATTGTATGCAAATGAAATTCTATTATTTTCGCCCGTGTATGGCTGATAGGCCCTATGCAGATTCATTTCTATGTTTGTAGCATAAATCGAAGTCGAAACAGAATTTAATAATTCTAACAATTCTGAGTAGTAAAAGTTCTTTTTTACTTTAGAAGTTGTATTAACAAAATAACTTGCTAAGTATTCAGTCATAGTATTCTGAATAACAGAAGCCGATACAGACGTATTATTTTTCAAATATCTGGCTGTTATATTAAAACTAACATAAAGATATGTTGGATCAACAAATACCGGCTGAATACCAACTACACCTCTTGGCTTTAGAATATCTCTGACAATAGAAGTTTTATCGGATTCCGTGATAACACTATTTGCCAATGGTTCAATAGAGATAAAAACTTTTCCATAGATGGGTGGGTCATTATCTTCGCCACCCCAAACAGTTATGGAATTGATATTTCCGTATTGACTCTCGATTAGTGCCGTATAGTCTTCGGCTGTCACCGCTCTGTTCTTTGTAGCGTTGAATTTAGGTGCAATAAAGCGAATAGAATCTGTTGACTGTGGTTCAGAACCACCGGATGCTGGACTGGACGAAACAGAAATTGTTTCTCCTGACCCAAGAATTACAGATTTGGCAGACAATCCTGTAACACCGTTCGCACCCGCCCCACCACTTACGATATAATCTACGGTAACAATATTACCTACTGTTAATTTTTTACCTAAAACGTCATCACCAAAACGAACTTCTACTAATCCGTTTGCGTTTTCTTCAACAAATAATACCTTTGAAGTTCCGGTTAGCGAAATGATACTATAATCTTGAACGAACGTCTGAAGGTCCAATTCAGTAGACGATGTTTGAACTTTACATGTTATTGTAGAAGTATCGACATTTTTATTCAGTAGTTCGAACGGGCCAGATACAGTATCTGCCGTTACAGTAAAATTGTTATTGGTTCTCACACCTTCGATAAGGGTAGTAACAAAAGTAAATGTGCCGTCCAGTTTTATTGCAGTAATATCATCTTCTGGATAAAAGGTGTATGATATACCGTCAGCCCCAACTCCCTTAAATCCTACGTTTTTACTTAGAGTTGCCGTGCTTGATGTATAAGAAGAAGGTGGAGTTATAGTGATTGTGGCATCAACTCTAGCAGAACGAATTGAGCGGGGATTATACCCAAGAGATTTGGCAACCGAAACTACCGACGATCTTTTTACCGCACTGTCAATAAACATTTCGTTGGCAAGAAGGTGAGCAAGAGTAGCATTGTAATGCGTATTATATGCCAGAAGATCAATTAAAACCGATAGACCCGATCCATCAAAATTGTAATCATCAAACTCACTTTGACTTTCAAGGTATGTCTTTAGATTCTGTTTGATACCAAAGAAATCTAGTTCGGTGACGTTTAATTGAGCCATGTTATCTGCTTCTTCTTAGAATAGTTGAAAAGTTAAAAGGACCTTCAATACCATAAACATAAAAAGTAATGTTCACAGAAAAAGCATTCGCATCATACTCTGGAATTACTTCAATATTTTGCGCTCTTACTCTTGGTTCATATTTATTAATCAATATTTCAAGTTCAAGTTGTAATCTATTCGCTGTAATAACATCAATGTTTTCAAACAATAATCCATATATGGGAGAACCCAATTTTGGCTGAAAAGGACGCTCATAAAACCTAGTAAGCACCAGGGTTTTGAGAGATTGCTTAACTGCATTAACATCATACTTCTTCGCAACATCACCCGTTACAGGATTAGCCGCAAATGAAAGATCGAAGTCCGAGTATATTCTGTTTACTTGTTTTGTAGCCATAGGTATATTTATACTTTAAATTAGCCTCTGAGACCAGGCATTTGATCAAATTGTCCTTTAGTTCCAAATCCTCTATCTTCATAAAAACTTTGTGCCCAGCCTCTAACGGCTAGCGTTGATGGTTGTCTTAATCCGACGTGAACCCATGGCCCATTACAACGAGACGGCGCATGTTCATAAAGAAGTTGATCATAAGGAATGCCCAATCGTGCAATGATATTTGCGACTTCGCGATGTCTTCCGCCTGGATATCCACAACTTGCAAATTGCATATCACATGCCCATCCTACATTATGTGCTGAACCATTTGTGTTTGCGCGTAGAGTAGATGTAATCACAAAGCCAGAACCGAAACGCTCTCTAATTGGATCGATGCATAGAACAAAAAGATCTCGTAGATTTTGAACTATTTGATATGCAGTCCAGTTTCTACCCGCACAAGATTTCGAACCAGGAATACTGGCCGCACCTAGTGCCGGGTGTAGGGCGTCCCGTAAAGTATAGTAATGTGATAGTTTAATCCTAGAGGCCATAGCATTGTAATTACCAGATGTGGGAATTGGCGGCAGCGCATTTCCTTTAAAATCGGTATTAGTATTTCTAAGTCCAGGTGCTGCTGGAACAGGAGTTCCTGGTGCAGTAGACGTTGGTGCACCACCTTCGTCCCCCATAAAGCTAGGACTACCGTCTCCATTCGCGCTTTGACAACCAGGATCATCGTATGCCGGTTGATTTGTGCCAGGAGATTCTGTAGTTTCTGTTGGTTGAGCGGCGGGCGAGGCAGCAGGCGCGACGGGAGAAGTAGGTGCGCCACCAGCGGGTGGCGCAGACGTAGTTGTTGGTGTATTAGAATTCGCTGTGGGTGGATTTGTATCTGCCATATGTTCCTCTTATGCCAACGCTGTATCGTCGTTGATCGTAGCTCTTTCTGGGAAAGCTATGCCGCCAGCCGAGTTTAGAAGTTGACTTCTACCGCCTGACCCCGCCGATGTCAGACCATCCGCACCACCGATAATAGGCGATGCTGAGATAGAAACCGGCTTCTCAACTGGAATTGGATTGGCCAGAGTTGCAATCTTGGCGCCAGTTGCTTCGCTTGCCGGGTCAGCCGAGTTAGCATTACCAGCAGTTGCGGCAGTTGCTGCGGATCCGGGTGAAACAGGACTTGCGCTACCCTTGATATTTGTCGTATCATCAGGCGCGTTATGAGTTCCCTTGAGGTTCGTAGTAGCAGCATTTAGCGTAGAAACGTCAATTGTTGGCGCACTAAACTTAGAAGAAGCAACTTCTGGTGCCTTAAGATTTATGTTACCTGCACCCTCAACATTAATGGCTGCACCCGATTTAATGCTTGTAGCAGCGGCGGATTCGGCGTTGATTGCTGCGCCCGACTTGATGTTGGTTGCTGCCGCAGAGTTGACGTTTACTGCATTACCCGACTTGACGTTAATCGAATCTGTTGCCTGTGCGTTGATAACATTCGCAGACTTCACGTTGGTCGATGCAATAGATTCCGTATTGAATGACCCAGCAGCCTTGATATTGGTGTTACCCAACGATTCAATGTTAGTATGCGTACCAGACTTGCTATCAATCGTTTCTGCGGCCTTATTGAGAATTGAGCCGTCTGTGTCTTGATTGATATTACCGACAGACGTATGATAAGAAACGCCCGCTACCTTAACATGATAGTCGCCCTTAGATGTTACACGATATCCACTGGCTGTAAGATTATGGGTGCCGTCAATAGTGGAGTTAAAGTTTCCTGCACCATGAACTTGCATGTCGCCCTTATTATCATGTGAGAATACTCCGTCGTTTCGAATGAAGATACCACCACCAACCGACAAGCCAAAGTGTCCAGCTACGTTTAAGTTGAAGTCGTTATGAACGTCCATGTTGACCTTACCATTCATAGTAAGATTTGCATCACCCATAATCATAACGTTGCATTCACCTGCAACGTGAACATTTGCTCGACCTTCAATTAAGATATATCCATTGTTATCGATAATCGTATAGTTATCACCAACAATACGATTTACCTGTGTGCCGTCTGGACCGATTTCATTAAATGAACCCGATTTATGCGCAGTATGAATACGTTCTGCTCCGGGTGTGTCATCGATTTCTTGAACGTGACCGGATTCGGAAGCAGTGACTTTATTATAAGGATACTGTGCTGCATATGCTGTCTTGGGTTGCGACCAAGATCCACCGTTTCTACCAGCTTTTGGAATGTCTCTTTTGCGAAGAGCATTTTTAGCGGCTGGCGATGCACCGGAACTCAAACTCTCTTGTCTTGCTCCCTGTGATGATGGATCATTTTGAATATGCGGTGAGTTTATGCCTACCGCAAGTGGATTGGTATCTGGCTTGCCACCCAGAGACTTCTTCGGATATTGGCCTTTTGGATCACCGAAACCATTTTCAGTATCGTTTGTAGTAGGAATATTTGCCGCGTCTGGTGGTGCTTGTGTCAATGACTGTGCCGTATCAGCCGCCGCAGGATGTTCAACCGAATCGTCTTGTATAGGATTTGTATTAGGAGGAGCAGTTGCAATTGGAGGAGCAACACGGGTCACTTCCTTTTGCGATGATGCAAAGCCCTTCTGATCTTCAATGATAGTAGTTGTTACTACAGAACCATCCCCGTATTTTTCAGTTACGACCGTGGTTGTTGAGCCATCTGTATTAGATTTGCTTTCTCCTTGTGCCGCGACTGGAGTATTGTTACTAAAAGTTTTCTTGACTTTCTCAAGATTTGTAGTATATTCCCCGGCGATTCCAGACTTTGCACTTATAAGATCGGTTGATAATGCAGTATCAGGACCAAGAGGAGGATTATTGGTATCTTTAACCCATTTATTATAGTTAAAGATAATGTTTTTATATTCTCTCTTTAGTGCATTAAGAACATCAAGCCAAGCCTCCGCAGTAGGAAGATCCCACTTGGCAGTTGAGCCGGTTGGGTCGGCAGTAACTTCCTGATTCAATTCTACAATATCTGCCTGTGTAGAATTAATTTCACGAGTTAGCTGGTCTTCAATACTTTCGGTACCTTCAGGTCTATTAAGAGTTATAATATACTTTGTCCGATATGCTTGATAGTTTATCGGTTTTAATCCATCTACCTGTATTGCATAGTTGCCGATGAAAGGAATAACTGTAGCAATTATTGGAATCTCTCTGAGTGGCAGCGCACCGCTATTTTGAGGATAAAGAGCATTTCCAAGATTTTGCTCAAACGTTTTAGGCGTTTTCGGAGTATAATTATTGATACGCTCTTGCTTAATTGCACCGTCGATTGCAGAAATCAGTATCGAATATTGAGGAGTTTTCGTATCAGTCTTATCAATCAAGTTCACAGAAGCAATAGGTGAACTATTTGCCGTTAGTGTAACAACGCCGTTAGATGCGGTCCATTGATATGAGACTTCAACTGACCCGTATTGAGTTTTCATCGGGTTAGGATCAACGGGTGGCGTAGAAGCCTGTGTTGGTCCTCCTACCGCAGCCGCTATTTGTGTAGACGGTAGTGCAGGAACTGCTTCTGCGGACGCTGCACCCGTTTGAGGTGTTGGTGGAACAGTAGCGGGAGTTACGGGCAGATATGTCGAAACAATCTGTCCTTCTGCAGGAGTCTCCGTTGTAGTCGGTGAGGAACTGTCCAGCATTCCTGAAACATTTGATGCTGCATTTGACAACGCGCTTGTAACGTTTCCTGTCGCGGAGTTAAGAGCGCCCTGTGTGTTACCGGCTATACCAGACACTGCACCTGTTGCGGCAGATGCAGAACCAGTTACGTTCGATACCGCAGACGCCCCTAGCGCGGCCGCGGCCGCAGTTGCGTCTTTTGCCCCGGCTGTTACCGAAGTGAGATTGTTAGCAAGGTCTAGACCAGATACGGTTGTAGAACTTGTATTGAGTAGATCACTTGCCGCCTTTGTTGCCTGGTTCTTCAATGTTTCCATTGATGCCGAACCAGCACTACTAATAAGAGAAGTTAATTCTGGCTTACTTACACCAATGGCGCTAATAGATGCTGCTTTTGCTTGTTCAAATTTATCAAGTAATCCAGGTTTAGCACCCGTCTGTTCTATTAGCGTAGTATTGAGGGCAGGAATAGCTGCACCCACATTACCCATTTTATTGGTTTCAGACGCAATCAAATCAGAAATTTTTGAAGGGTCAGTAACACCATCAATTGATGCACGAAGAAGTGCGGTCGAACCAGGTGGACACATACCACGGCGATTTAGCTCATTGATTACCGCAGTTTGCGGATCGTTAGCTAGACCAAAACCGGATTTCAGTGACTCACCGATAAAACTCAGTGACCCCGGGTCTACTTTACCACTTGCACCCGCAGCGCCAACCGCAGTACCGACTGCCTGCGTGGCAGTATTTTCAACTTCTGCCGCCAGAGCGGTAATCTGTTTAGCAAGAGAAGTAGTATTTGAAGTAGTAGAACTTACCGTAGAGATTATACTATTTTTGGACGCAAGACTACTAATAGATGGAACCTTGCTGGTAACTCCACCAACTTTAGATGAAATGCCTGATATAGATTTCAATGCCGAAGTAGTGTTTGCCGGTAATATGCTTGATGCTTTAGACAAAGCATCTTTAGCCTTGTTAATTTCACCGAGCTTATCATTAATTGTCGATGCGGCTATTCCTAGTCCAGCTTCCAGTATTCCGCCAACATCGGCAGGAATAATTCCGTTCTTAATAAGACCAGAAATAACTCCGTTTACATTTTTACCGGATAAAACATCAGCCAGATCTTTAGCAGTTTCTATTAGAGCTTTGGTACTGATTTCTGTAGTAGGTTCTCTTACCCCAGATTTCAATAATGGTTTATCACTATTAATTTCTTTAGGCTTTTCAGCAAGTGCATTCCAACCAATATCATACCAATACTTGGAGTTGATACCATCTGAATTGGATTTAATAACACCTTGCGCAAAACTAATTGCATCATCTAATTTTCCACAAAGCGCAACAGAAAGTAATCCCGCAATAGTTGACTTAGAGGTGTTTTCATTTATAATCTTCGCATTACTTAAATCTACATATGCTTTCTTTAGGTAATAATATGCGGCCTTATCTTGCATTTCTTCCGATGTTACGAAAGAAATCATACTTCTTACGGCAGCTTCATGGTTCAGAGGAATAGGATTATATAAGAAAAAATACTGGATATTATTGGCAGCCTCTCTCTTATAAGGCGCAAAGTCATATTCACCCGCAGTATCTTGAACTGCCTCTGCGTATGACTTAACTCTTTCGGCAGCACCTGGACGATTACCATTTATCTGAATACAATCTTCTGCCCATTCTTGAATTTCTGGTTTTAGAAAATCAATATCAATGAGTTGTGATATCGTCATTCTATATGCGCCGTATTCACCTCTATTGTGAACTTTGCGCCATATATTTCTCTTACCGCTTACAACATATTTTCTAGAAATTGCTTGTTGACATGCCGTGAGAACTTTTACACAATCTTCTTTTGTCAGTTTACCAGGCGAGCCAATATCGGGCAATTTTTCGGCAGCCGTTTGATATCCAGAACTTGCTTTAGAAGTTTCTACTGTAGTAGGAACAGCTTTTAATATTTCACTTGCCGCTTTAGAAACATTAGAGGGAACATCTGCAATGTTTAATGCACCAGTTATTACACCAGAAATGTTTCCGTTTGATGAAGCGGTAAGAATGCTTAAACCATTTGTTAATAATTTAGCAGTAGTATTATCGATAACACCGCTCTTACCAAGAGTCGCTATCAGCTTATTTGTATTAGAAACTGTATTTTTCGGTAAAGATGCCGAAGAGATATTAATCTGCTTAGTTAAGCTATTCGCTTCTGTTTTTGACAGTAAACCTACTGCCGCTAATCCACTAGTTACCGCAGATAAACTCGGAGTTTTTCCTTGTTCGATTGTGTTTGCTAGAGACAATCCAGACTTAACGGCCGTAGCCTGTGATTTTGACAAGACGCCCGCAGAAGATAGTGCATTTACCGTTGAAGATAAATCAGGAAGTTTACCAGTTTTGACAGACTTGACTGCCGATGTAATTAGACTGGTTGCTTGTAATAATGACATTAAATGCTCCGATTATGCGTTGCCAGACAACATTGCTGGTGTATATTTTCTAGAGTTCGTTTCAACTTTAGCCAGATTTTCTCTACCAAAAGCAGAACCTGTGCTAAATCCGTTTCTACCTCCAGTGGCATCTGTAACAATTCTGTTTGCTTCACTCTGACTTCTTGCAGTTTTTCTGCCACGGACTACTCCTCCGCCTAAGTTGCCGGCTTGGTAGAAAGCAAAGAACGCCTTAACCGCAGTATCCTGGTCAGTAATCAATAAATCTGGATTAGCTACGATATCGATTCCAATAATTTGTTTAATTGCGGCAAAGTTTGCTCTACCCGTTAACTGATTTAGACCCTTACCTCTAAAGTTCCAGCCATCATTTCCGCCTCTGTTACCATTTTTCGTCGCATAAATGTAGTTTGCCAGCCCCTGTGGATTATTGGCATATTGAACTGCACCAGGACTATTCGGCCATACTTGTCTAATTCTCGCTGCCGAATAGTTCATGTTTTCTGCCTTTGGAACAAGACCACATTCTTTTTCTGCAAGGGCGACAAATGCTATACACATATAGTCATCATAACCAAGATTTTTTCCTGTTTGGAAAATCTTTTGGGCCATTCCTCTGGCATTACCAGATACTTGAATATCTTGCGCTCCAGCTGGATCCGAAACGCTGTTACCTCCAGCGGGCGCGCATGGATCACCTTCTAGACCGCCAGGTACCGCACCGACTGTACCAAAAAACATCGGATGCTGTCCGTCTGGACCATCCGCAAAGAACCCTACAACCCACGTTCCAGTGACTACGCCGTTTGCTGAGCCGCCAACTCCTGATATCGAAGGATTATTTGCGGGCATAATTGGAAGAGCCCAAGGTAAATCTTCTGTTGGTAGTAACTCTGTGCTATCTATGTGATACCCCATGATGCGAACACGACATCTACCCATGCGTAAAGGGTCGTCGCGATCTTCGACCACGCCGAACCACCAGTAAAACTGACCAAGATTATTAGTTGTTCTATTATCCATCATAGTGTAAGTAACTCCATTAATCTATTTAGCTAGTCGGAGCAGCGGTAGGGGAAGGGGGATTAGTTGTTGGAGCTGCGGTGGGCGCGGGTGTAGCGGGCGCTTCTTCGGCAACTAGATCAGTCAAATAAGAATCCTTAGAGATTTCGCAAATCATATTATGTCTCAATTTTGTGATTTGATGATGTATTGCAGTTATCATATAATAACCACTTATCCATTGATCTTTAACACTATTCTCATCTGTTTCACCGTTTCTACCAGACCCGACGGAAGGGTAATCAAAATCTACGATTGTACCAACTTCCATGTCTGTTCTACCTGGAATAGTAATTTTCATTTTCATAGTAGAAATATCAGAAAACAGACTGTTTCTTTGCTGAACATATTTTTCAGGATGAAGATTCATTAATTCCGGATCTGTGCTACCTAGAACACCAGGATGTATGGTTTCAATAAAAACTTTACTGTCAGAAGAACGAATGACGTTGGCAGGAAAAATAGAATTATACTTCTTACTGTCATCTTTAACTAGACCGACTTGGTCTGGTGCAGATTTATAACTTCCTAGATGAGGATACTTCTGAAACTCAAACCCATGGTCATATGCTGTTGGCACATATTCTTTCTTGATCACATCTAATGTGAAAAGAGAACTTGCGAAGTGACCTAAATCTTGGCCTTTAAGAATGTCAACATTTGATAAAAACTCCACATTTTCAACATGAGAATATGCCAAGCGAATCGCATTTTCTCCTATTTGTTCGCTCTCATATTTTTTACGATACTTCAACTTCGACATAATAAAGCCGACTGACAACTGCGACCTAATTAAATCGTTTATAGAACACAGATAAAATCCTTTGGTAGTTTCATAAAACAGAAATGTCGGAGCATCGGTAACATTTGTTCCCAATGCTCGTTTTGAGAGATAACCCATTACTTGAAATGGCGTCCACATAGGAGGTAAAAATGAAACCTTAGAAGTATGCGGAGTATCACCGACAGTAAAATCTGATTTAGGCGCAGTTGCTTTTGTATTTTTATCGTTCAAGTATCTAGGAATATCTTTGAAAGAGTCTTGAAACACTTTTGTCGCTATTTCATCTGTTGTACCCTCATACTTCTGACACAAATACGAGATATTATCTACCATACCTTCCATAGAAATGAAGTGCATGGAATATAGCTGTTCTTTGTCTTCGTTTGACAAAAATCTATTCTTGATAGCATATACTGCAAATGATTTTTGTATTTTATTCGTTGGGTCGTAAGGTGCCTGAGCTAACTGAGGAGTAGAAATATCCAAAGTTAATACTTCATCACCCACCAAAGGAACTTTTTCTATCAAGTTCTGTGTGTCACGAATAATGACATTTCCATGTAAGCACGGTGAGAACATGTCCTCGTAAATATTAATTTCTACTACAAAATCTCTGATATCAATAATGCCGTTGTTAGTAATTAACATTACTTCATTGTAAATAACATCACCCGCTTTTTGCAAGATTGCCGGGGATAAAGGAGCAAAGGCATTCTCATCAAATTGATTGTCTGGGACATCGCCTTCATAATCAGGATCTCCTGGTTGCTGAAAGAATCCAAGAACACTCTTAAAATAGTCTACCATTATATTACCTTGAAATCAATGTTTGGAATTTTGCCACGAAAGAACTGAGATACTTGGGTTCTAAAATTTTCACTTCTCTTTTTACATCGTTTAGCTTTTCTTCATATTCCATATTTGTAACTTCGGTTTTATTTTCAGTATAACTTGATTGCACAATGATACCGTCATCATTTTCATAGTGATGCACTTCATATAATTCTTCTAGACCGCCATACTTTAGTTTGCAGTATTCCACCAAATCTGCATTGGACTTAGGCCACTCTTCTCTAATATCAACTATGTTATTTAAAATCATAATAACCCAGTGATATGTAGGTGAACCATAATATAAGTCACTGACTTGCTCGACGGTATATCCTTCAGGAATTGTTACCGTTTCTAGTTCTGAATAGTGAGTTGCAAATGTGTTTGTGTAAACTCGTCTAAAAATATCAGTGACATACTTATATTCATTTCCAATTTTAAGCATACCTGATGGAAAATTGCTAAAATATGACATGATTAATATCCTAGCTTTGAACGTTTGTTTGTGAGAGTTTCGAGTTCGGTAAATTCGAGTCTAACAGTAGCCTCTGTTGGCATACCGTTAGTTCCCTGGAATGTAGTAAACCCGTCGGCACCGTAATCAATATTCATTCCTGTTAGTGCGCAATTCGATATTCTTCTCACCCAGTTATTTTCTCGACCAGAATTGTGATAGATTACAATTAAAAACTCTGATGGATAAATCAAAAATACACCGGCGTTACTAGGTTCTGGATGCATATGTTGGACAAATGTCTCAATAATACCACCTCTACCAAAAACTACAGTGCCTTCTTGTTCTGTCCTAGGCGAAAATTTATATTCAAAAGCAAATTTTCTGAATCCCATATTCTTGAACAACTGTTCTTTATAGGGGTTCTCTACCGTTTTTGAAGTGGCTTCTTTTAAGTTTGTGACCTGATTTCCACCAATCGCACCGGCAAGTCTCGCAAGTTTTCTAGCTGTCAATGCTCCAACATCGGTTGCAACATCACCGAGCGCCGCTTCGCCGCTAAAGTTACCTGTTGCTGCGGCGCCGACCAGACCTCCCATATCAGCGACATCATAGTTTGCCGAATAACCGTAACTAAGTTTGTCTTGAATGCCCAAAACAATCGATCTGGATCCCATAATCAATCTTCTTGCGCCTATTCCATTTAGGGCCGCACCAGCAGCGATTCCGCCCGCTAGACCTAATGCGCCCACAACACCGGCTGTCCCGGCTTTACCAGACTTGAAGAAGTTCGATAACCCACCTGGATTTGACATGATGCTTTTCAAACCTCCGAGAGCGGCAGTGCCTAATGTCTCGGCAGCAAGTTTTGCGCCCTGTGTGGCGCCAGCAGCGGTTGCATGTTCTGCATCAACTCGTTGTTGACCTGAAGTTTCAAAAATAGTACCTCTATTTCCCAGTGCAGTTGCGGCGGCAGTACCTTCTCTAACAAGTGGATAAAACGCTATCCAATGAGTATGTTCGCTTCCCTCGCCGTTTAAATTTATAGGATATTTGTATGTCTGAGACGCTTTATTTCTAGTATTAAACGGATCAACCATGCCTTCGCGGTCTCTATTAAATCTTCCTAAATTAGGAGGAGAAGACGACTGCGTGGGACTTGCCGGCGGTCTTTGCTGTTCTGCCATTTTTAATAAATATCCTATTGAGTTTAGTTTGGACTATTTATATGACATACACAAAGGAGACTATGAAAGGTCTCTACAAAATACAATATCCTAAGAAGTATATAGGCGACCCTAGCAGAATTATATATCGTTCTAGTTGGGAACTAAAGTTCATGAAATGGTGTGACAGTAATCCAAATATACTAGAATGGGGTTCGGAAGAACTGGCTATTCCTTACTTGTCTCCAAAAGACAATAGAGTTCATCGTTACTTTGTGGATTTCTATATTAAGGTGAAAGAAAATTCGGGTGAGACTAAGAAATACTTAATCGAAATTAAACCAGCAAAGTTTGTTAGAGAACCGAAAATTCCCAAGAGAAAGACTAAACAATTTCTCAATGAAGTTATTGCATGGGGAGTAAACCAGGCAAAATGGAAATATGCAACCGAATTCTGTAAGGATAATGGATGGGAATTTCTTATACTAACCGAGAAAGAATTAGGAATAACTGCATAAATATAGACTAAGGAGATTATACAATGGCTAAAGCATCAGGAAATACAAAAGCAGTATTTGCACCTCGTCGCAAGGGGATCAAACTAAGCACGATGAACAAGCATAAGCGCCGTAATTTTAAGAAGTATAGAGGTCAGGGCCGTTAATGGCATCAAATAACGCCTTTCAGAAACTTCGTGCGCAAGTAGGAGATGGACAGAAGTCCATCGACTGGTATATGCGCAACGTTAAAAGCCTAGTTGGGGCGAGAGTTTCTGGAAATACAGTGATGAAATCTGATATCGGCAGTCTTACCAGTAAGGTGGAGATTGGCGCGATGTATATGTATTTCTATGATCCAAAGTTTAAGAATGAACTTCCGTTCTACGATACTTTTCCACTAGTATTACCATTCGGACCTGCTAAAGGTGGTTTCTACGGAATCAACGTTCACTATCTACCCTACTTGTTAAGAGCAAAAGTTTTAGGTGAATTGATGAACTTCGCGGATTCAAAGACGCTAACTCCCACAAGCAAAATGCGACTGTCATATAATCTATTGAACAGTTTGCAGTCTGCACCAGAAATTAGACCGTGCATCAAGCACTATCTGACAACACATGTAAAATCACAATTCATGAAAATCAATCCTACAGATTGGAAGGCAGCAATATTCTTGCCAGTTGAAGCATTTGTTGGCGCAACAAAAGAAACTGTTTTCAGAGATACTAGGAGCAAGATTTAATGGAACAAGCACATAATAGCTTGGCAACTTTCCGTGCGGAAACAAGAAAAAGAGATTTTGCGCGTTCGCATAGATTTGAGGTGCAGATAATTCCTCCTGCAAATCTAATGGGCGAAGATGGTAAGAGAGAACCCGGTGGGCAAGCGATGGCAACACACTTGACATCTGCCGGTCGTTCGGTTGAGCATCTATCTCTTTTTGTGGAAGATGCCATGGTTCCAGGAATTCTGCTAGGAACAAGACCATTGAGAGTCAACAATCTAAATGAGCAACGTGCAAGCGCAATCGATTTTGGCGGCGACTCAATAACATTCACGTTTTTAGTTGATACTACTTGGGCAGCAAAAGACTTTTTCGGTGATTGGATGCGAGGAATTATTAATAAGAGAACCAGAGAAATAGCGTTTCCAAACAAATACTATGGCGGTATGATAGTAACTGCATTAAATAATAAAGATGAAGTAGTTGCTAAATGGGAATTAGAAGATGTATTTCCTAGGTCAATTGCACCTATTCAAATGTCTAATAGCAATACACAACCTATTAGAATGCCAGTAACGTTTACTTACAAAAGATGGTTTGTAATACCAGTTTAATAAATGAAGGACTAAATTATGCCATTACCAACTATGAATACTCCAACTTTCAAAGTGAAGTTGCATTCATTATCCAGTGAAGTTGAATTCCGTCCGTTTCTCGTGAAGGAAGAAAAGATTCTTATTTTGGCTCAAGAATCTAATGAGCCAAAAGAAATGATCAAAGCAATGCAAGATATTGTTACGTCATGTTCAAACGGTGAAGTTGACGGTAGAGAATTACCATTCTTCGACCTACAAAATGCATTCATTCGTTTACGTTCACAGTCTATCGGTAATATGACAGACTTTATTCTGATTTGCGGTGAGTGCGGACACAAGACAGAAACAACATTGGATCTAGATACGCTTACTGTGGATCATCCCGATAATCATACGAATAAAATTATGTTGTCTGATGCCGTGGGTGTGTTTATGAAATATCCCAAAGCGGAAATTCTAGTAGATGATGAAACTCCAGCATTTGATTTAGTTGTGGCTTGTATTGATAAAATCTTTGACCAAGACGAAATCTATGATGCGGCCGAAGAAGGTAAGGAAGAAGTGGAAAAGTTTATCAACAGTCTTTCAACCCAGCAGTTTGAAAAGATTGTTGAGTTCTTCCAGACTTCTCCTAGACTTGAAAAGACTATTGATTATGAATGCGTAAAATGTGGCACAGAAAATACAGTTTTGATTGACGGTGTAGAAAATTTTTTCGAATAACCCTTTCTCATGATAATTTGATGAATCATTATAAGACAAACTTTATCTTAATGCAAGAACACAAATACAGTTTGTCAGAACTTGAAAATATGATGCCATGGGAAAGGGAAGTTTACATCGGATTGTTGATGACCCATTTGAAGAAAAAAGCAGAACAGAACCAACAGGATTATTAAGAAATGGCCAGTAACTTACAAGGACTATCAGATAGACTACAGACTGCCCCTAATAATGGGCAAGATCCTGTTGTCGACCGTCTGGATGAGGTTATAGGCCAAGCAAAAGATATCAAAAAACTAATAAGTTCATCTGGCTCTGGCATAGGCAAAGAAACTCAATTAGAAAAGATTAAAGAATCCACAAGTCCGTTTTCTGTAACAACAGTTGATGGTGAAAAAGCCGCTAAGATTTTATCCGCAGCCACAGAAAACATAAGCAAAGACTTAGAACAGTATACAGACGAAGAACGTAAAATGCTTACCGAACTTGTCAAAGAAATTGGCAAGTTGACAGAGAAAAACTTAGAGGGCTTCAATAAAGGCATCAAAGAAGTAATTGCTCTTGCCAAAAAAGGTCAAGCAGCGGCAACAGCCTCGGGTAACACAGAAGGCGCAAATAGATTTGCAAATGCTGAAAAGGCGGCTAAAGAACAGTATTTTCAAGCGAATGATATGGGACTTCGCGGAAACGAAGACACATTTAAAAATCGCTTAAAGCGCGCCGTCAGTGGTAAAGATACCACATCAGGAACTGCAATCTCAAAAGGATTTGTAAAAACTCAGCTGGAAGGTGCAAAGAGAGTTTTCACCGGAAAGCCGGGTGATATGAGATATGAGCTTTTCACTTCTGATAAAAAGAAACGTGCGGAAGCCAGAGACGCGCAAGGTTGGGCACAAGAAGCGGAAAAATTAACTGATCTCACTAAAGATCAGAAGAAACTATTGGCTGAAAGAGGAATTGCTCCTGCTTCCGACAAAGATATATCATATCGTAGAGATGGAAAACCGGTATCAAAAGATACTATTAATGCCGAACTTCAAAAAGATTACGATGAGAAAAAGAGCGCATCGGTTATTCTGCCAGACAAACCAACTACAGGAACAGTAGCGGCTGGCATCGAATCAAATGTAGGACAACCTACAAGCGAACTACAAGAAGATGCCGCCGGAATGTCGGAGAGTCCAGTTGTAGATGCTATTCAAGATTCTACGAAAAAGTTAGACGAAATATCGGACACATTCAAAGAAACCAATGAATTATTCTCTGCGATAAAAGACAGTTTAGAAAAGATTGCTCAATCGCTTGAAAGTTCCGGTGGTCCAGATGGCGATGGCGGACCTTCTCTTCCTGGAATTGATATCGACCTACCTAGTCGTAGAAATCGTGGCGGAAATATTCCTAATGCTCCAGATGGAAGCAAGAAGTCTAGATCAGAACGAGCTAGAAGTCAACCGAGAGACGCTAAGGGCAGATTTGTTAGAAGAACACCCGCAGTTTCTCCTGGTAGAACACCCGGTCGCGGTAGAGGACTACTCGGAGCATTAGCAGTTGGTGCTGGAGCTATTGGGCTAGGAACCATGGTGGCAAGCAATGATAATGCAGACACGCAAAGTTCACCTGCCGATATAGCAACAAATACTGCTATGACTGCTACTGACCTAGTAGACGCAGGTGGTTCGGGTAGCAAAAATGAAGCTAAAGCAGCCGAGAAGAGCGCAGTTAAAGCGGGTGAAAAGACCGCAGTAAAAGCCGGTGAAAAGACCGCAGTAAAAGCCGGTGAAAAAGTTGCTGCAAAGGGTGTAGCTAAAGTAGGTGCGAAAGCAATTGGTAAATCACTATTGAAGAAAATACCAGGCGTCGGTCTTGTCGCGGGTGGTTTATTTGCGGCACAAAGAGCCATGTCGGGTGACTGGACAGGCGCCGGACTAGAATTGGCATCCGGGGCAGCTGGAACTATCCCTGGTGTTGGAACAGCCGCTTCTGTAGGTTTAGATGCCGCTCTGGCCGCTAGAGATATGGGAGCTTTGGGTGGTACACCAGAAACACGTGCCGCAGAAGCCGCACAAAGTGGGCAAGCACCAATAGCACAACCAAAACAAGCAGCCGTTCAAGGTAAACCAGGTGGCGGAATATTCAGTAAAGCGGCAGGATTTGTAAAAAGAAATCCATTAATGGCTGCGGCTGGATTAGGTGGAGTAGGACTTGCCGCGGTAGGTGCATCTAAGGCATGGGATTGGATGAGCGGTGGCGGAGAAGAAACTAAAGTTCAATCTGGCCAAAATCCCGACAGTGGCATATTAGAACAAGGCACAGAAAAAGCCAGAGATCAGATGAAAGTAAACGTTCCTCCACCTACAATCATCAATCAGGGTGGAGGAGGTGCTGCCACTCCTGAAAGTTCCAACGTACCGAATACTAAAACTTATGTCAGAGACGACGAAAGTAGCTGGATGAGATTTGCTCTAAAACGAGCAATGGCATAAAAAAGGGGCGCTTTGAGCGCCCCTTTCTCTTTTAGTCGTCCGCAAGACTTGCGAAGTAACTCATATTATCATCACTGTTATCGTCATTCCAAGGCGGAGTATCTTCG
>JAULBY010023563.1:0-45367 GCA_032358315.1 Ophiocytium majus | reverse complement strand
CCTGGGGTGGGGGGGGGGGGGGGTAGCGTAGTGGCGGAAGGGGCGTCAGCAGGATTGAGTGGAAGGCTGGCGCGGTTTGGCGGTGCGGCAGCAGCGAGGGTGCACTCACAGGCGAGCAGGCAAGCACGCCGTGGGGGTGAAACCCTGCTGCTGGCCGCGTGCTGCTGTGGCGGCCTGCCGGGCGGTAGTCAGCGGTCAGGTAGAAGTCCCGGGAATGTGCGCGCGGCGCGCGCGCGGTGGGTGTTGAAGTCGCACCATTTGTGCGCACGCTGCAAGTGCTGCGCTGCCGTAGTAGCTGCTACGGGTCAGACGATTATGGGTCTGCTGCCTGTCGGTATGGTGGCAGTGGTGCGCCTGGTTGGTGCTGTGTGAGGTTGTGACTGCTGTTGCGGATCTGTGGTGACGTGCACGCAGGCTGCCAGCAGCCCACCCACACCCTCACCAGCAACACTCGCGCGGACTGGCGCGCGCCTGCAGGTTCTGGGAATGTCCCTAACGAAGATGGCCGTTTCTGAAACGCGCGCGCGTGTTCTGGGGTCACCGAACGTTCGCAGTTGCAGCGCAGGCAGAACCGTAACTGACAGTGCGAGAAAAGCATCACAAGGCGCAGGGGGCAGCGTCTCGAGCATGAAGAGGGCTTTGGCGGCGCTGCTGCTGGGAGGGGCGCTGCCACTGGCGACTTGCAACGCAGGGTGCTCCCAGCGCAACTGGTGCAATGGACACGGTAGATGCGATGCCGTGAGCAAGGTGGGTGAGCAGACGCCAGCGGCAGCTTGGTAACACTGCGCCGCAGTCGCGGCGGCTGCGATGGGGCTAATGGCACCGGCGGCAACAGCTCCTGCAGCAGCACCAGCCGCAGCAGCACCAGCACCAGTTGCAGCAGCAGCAGTACAAGCAGCAGCAGCGCTGCCGTCCGTGGAGCAAGTGCACTGAGACTCGTTGGAGGGAGCGCACGACAGTGGCACACGCTGCCTCTGTAGACAACTGTTCTGGCATATGTGTCGTAGCATCATTGCCTGATGCAGTAGGTTCGATGATCGACTCGGATATCGTGCTGCTACTGCCAGCCACCCAGGCGCTGAGGTGCCGTGGGCGCTGCGCTTGCTATGAGCCCATTTCAGTTCAGGCATTGGCGCCGCCACCATCACCATGGTGTGCGTCAAGCTGCACCTGCAACCAAACCTGCCCAAATGGCCGCATATCACATTTTGTGACCTCCGCCTCCTGTGTACAGTTCTACGAAGCAGTAGCAGTACCACGACCATATTTCTCTAGAAGTGTACTTGAATTAGGTACCATACCAGGTACGTGGTAGTATATACGTATACTTCGAAGTAGGTTTTTCCCTTTGAATGCTGTCACAATTTGGGCTCCTGCGCGCGCGGGTGACAGGAGAGCAATGCCCACGAAACAAGCTGTGGCAGACCCTGCCCGTTTAGGAAAAAAAGTGCAGGGGTTTGCAGCTAGAGGCGTTGCCTGACATCTGTAAAGTCAGCATTTCAGCCGTACCCGTCTAATGCAATGTGCAGCATCCCACCTGCTGTGGACAGGTGTGTAACTGCTTTGAGGGCTGGGGCAGCAGCGATATCGCAGGCGATGCCTACGGAGACTGCAGCCAGAGGACATGCCCGTCAGTCGCGTCATGGGCCAACCCAGTGGTCGCCGCCTCTGGTCATCCAAAGCTGGTGGGTCGCGGCACACAGTCGCACACTCGGGGTGTTGATCAAATGCTGTGACAGTGCCCTGAGCCACACTAGTGGACATGCTGGTGACAGCACATTCGGTTTGTGCTGGTGACAGTGCACTTGTGTGAGAAAATAGCTGTCGCTGTTGGGCAACGGCCGCCCAAGTATAGCAGGTCCAACACTGCAGCATGGCCAAGGACACCAGGCAAGCACCCTTAAGTTACTGCACATGATTGCACAATGCTTTGATTCCCGAACCATACATTATTAATGCTGCTGTTGGAGTGATATCAAGCTAGTTTGTGCAGTAATACTAGTAGTTCATGTCACTACTTTGCTTTGTCACCGACCTAAACATGTGTAACGCCTGGTTCCAGCAGTGCCGTGGTGCAGCCTTTGCTGGAATACACGTCTAGGCCTGCATGTGACATGGTACATGATGTGCTCATATATATATACAAAAACGACATGGCGTGTGTGCCTGACGTGCCGTGTCAGTGGAACGACACAGGCCGTACAAGCGAGCGGCTGCCATGCGCTATCACAGCGCACCAGTGACACCCCCCCTTGCACCACCACTCCCCGAACCCCCCGCCTACACCACCGCTGCCCCTGCCTCATTGCCGCTGCTGTTGCTGCTGCTTTCCCTACCGCCACTGCCACTGGTACCAACCGCTCAGGAGTGTGCTGGCGTGGGCGCATGCGACAGAAAAACCGGGCGCTGCAAGTGCCCAGTGGGCTACAGCGGCGCCGCGTGTCAGCGCCGGTCGTGTGGCACTGGGGTCACACCCATGTGCGGGGGGCACGGGCGCTGCCTGACCGTGGCGCAGCATCATGCTCAGGTACACTTGCAAAATGCCAAACATGGGGCATGTTAGTTGGAGGAGCGTATGAGTATGGGGTTTACACTATTGACGCAGCCATTTTTCACTGAGACTATTCTGTATGTGCTCACAAAAACCACTGAGCGAATGCGAAACACCCTTTTTTAGAGTGACGGATGCTGCCTGCCCCAAACATGTGTGGCAAACCCCTGTAGTTGTTGTGCACATGCGGGCCCTATGTCTGGTGTGGTGTACCTCCACACCGCAGATGGCACTGCTCTTGCTTTACCCTACCACTACTAGTAGCATTGTTTTTGCCAGAAGTCACGGTGTAAAATACTACTGTACTGTAGTAAGCAACAAGTAAAAAACTTGTGAGGCCCGTGGCCAGGTTGTGCCCTGGCTGAGGCAGAACTCCAGGCCGAAATCTGTGCGGTGATGCATGCAAATGATTAAAGGAAAGTTGACTTGTCCCTTCACACGCTGCTTAGTACCCTTGCGGGCTAAGCACCCACATGGCCAGTATGTACCCTTGTGGATAAAGGACGTTGATGAAGCCACGCACAGAAAGCTGACACATCCAACTTCCACAAAGCAGGAGGAGTATCGAAGGGTGCGGCAGTGCAGACCTCAGTCTATCGTGGCGTCCAGCCTGCATGTACGCCCCGCACAAGGGTTGTAGATGTTCTCCAAAGTAGTACATCGAAGTAGTTTGTAGCACTTGAAGTACTTCGAATGTATATGATTACTTCGGCAGTGTGTACACATGTACCTCACCCCTGAAGTACAAGCATATGACTTGAGCGCACTTGTGCCAGTCGCGCACACCATATGCACACTGCTTTCCGAGACCCATGCGAAGCTGAGTAGAAGTACTTACATGTAGTAAAAAAAAATTTTCTATTGGATTATTTGGTAATAAAATTGGTATGACTCAAGTCTTCGACAAGACGAAGAAGAAGAAGTGAATGCTGTGTGCGCACCAGTGGCAGAATGTCCACTGGTGGGAAGCTGACGAACTGGATGATAGGCTTGCCCCCCCCCCCCCCCTTGACCCTCAACCAATGTGCAGGCACCCAGCAGCAGTACCTACAGCGGCTGGGACGCGGACAGAATCATGGCGTGCGACTGTGAGGCGGGTTGGACTGGGCTGGACTGCTTGCAGCGAACGTGCCCGCAGGGGGGCAACCCCTCGCAGGAGTGCGCAGGCAACGGCATTTGCGACAGCGGCGGTGGCCTGTGCCGCTGCTTCACTGGGTATGGCGGCGCGGCATGCGACACACGCCTCAGCGTTTTGAAATTGTAGCGCCGAGCACGCATGCACTGCTTGCGCAGGCGGTACCGGGCCGTGATTGGCAGCAAGCTTGAGTGTGTTGTTTATGAGGAGCGGCGCAGGATGCCTTGCCACCGTACATGCAGACTCCTGGCGTGCGGTGGATGAATGGCTTGCTGACCGCCAGCCCTTCATTTTCGAGGTATACTTCTGAAGCATAGTATGTTATGTGTTACACTGCCAGCAGATGCATTGTTTTTACGGGATGGGCAGTATGAGGGTGGGCCTGACGTGACGGTACAACAGCATCCTTGAAACCTGTCCTGCACATGCTGCTTTGTAAGACAGCTGCAAAGCGCCCCGTCTGTATACATGGGACACATGCGACCATGTTCACTTTGATGGCTTTGCACCTGAGTAATAGAGCACTTTCAAAAACTTTGTGTGGCCTATGACTTGCTGAGCATTGCCCTGCACTATTGGGCTACTGCTGAAGTATGACAGATGTCCTGCACCACGAGGTTGTGAGAGTTTTGGCGTGCACACATCCGGGGTAAAACCCGGGAATTGAAGGAGGGTCTGGGCGGCAAACACGCGCCGCGTGCGGTGCCCTCGCCAAGTCGTTGAAGGTTGGAGCCTCCACAGTTGCTCACTTCTTCGCTGCCTGCGGTAGGGTCAGCACGCGCTGTCGGCCAGCGCTGCTGCTGCTGCTGGGCACATTTGCAAGCCTCCCACCATCCCGCCCCGTGATGTACCTCACACCGGGGTGCGCCGCCTCCTCTGCTGTTGCTGTGCGTGCACGGCGCACAGTGCGTGCACGGCGCACAGGGCGTGCACACAGAAGGGGGCGGGCCTGCCGGGCGTAGTTTTCCCCAAGATGGCACTGCTGCCAGTGTGTGTGTGGTGTGGTGTGCTTGGTCGCGTGCACTACTGTCGGGTGTGTGTGCACTGTGCAGTGTGTAGGCTGAGTGCACACTGGCAGTGTTGGCGTGCCCTGCTCAGCAGGCGGTGCGGGACCCGGTCAGTTCCAATGTAACTGCCGAAACGGGGCACATGCCACGAGAGTGCCTGAGAAGCGCGCTACTCAGGGAGCAGCCACAACAGTGCGGCGGCGGCACTACCATCGCTACCTCAATAGTACAGTACCAGCAACGGTGCTGGCCACGCAGTGGGCGGGCGAACACGCAGGAGCAGCAGCACGAGTGCGGCAGCAGCACCTAGACAGCAACCAGCTGCAGCACAAGCCCGCCCCCCCGAACCACTGTTGCTTGAAGTCGCAGTGTCAGCTCCGGACGCCAATGAGGTGTGCGCACGCGCTCACTGGCTGCCATTCGATGCTGGCTTGCGTTGGCTTGCGGGCCTTTCCATGCATTGCTATGGTGCTTGTCCTAAGGGTGTTGTTGCGCTATTTCTCTTCGCACAGCACGTTCGCAGCCGCATGGTGTACCCGGCGGTACGTTTCCACACTGCAACACTGGTGTGTTTAATGCTGGCAAAGCGTACTGTAGGCACTAGCACAGGGACACTATATGCCTTCTGATGCGAGCCACCGCGCCGCGCCGCGCGGAGAACAACGGAACAATTTGCGTGTCACCGCTCGCGCCTTGTGTAGGACGTGCGCCCTCCGTACCGTCGCAGCGGCTGGCCACTGTTGGCGCTGCGGCTCACCAACGTGGGCACCTACGTGCTTTGTGGCATCATCGCTGCTGGCGGTGAGTGGCATAGCAACGTCCCCTTTCAGTTACAGTTACCATGCTGCTAGGGACAGACAGGGCTACAGTGGCGCACTGCCAGTTTTACTGCCTGTCACGATACTTTTTCACGTAAGTTGTCTGCGGATCACCATTGCGCCACCCAGGAGTGTGCTTGTGTGGCGTCGCTGCTGGTGGCAGGTGCTAGTGCGGCCAGGTTTTGCTTGACATGAAGCTCCAGTTCTCGCCTTGTTGCCAGCTGTGCTTAGCTGCAGTTCATCGTCTGCTGACCCGATTTTGGCGTTCGCACCCCCTAACTGGTGTACTTTCTGACACTTTCTGCTGGTGTGGGGATACACAGTGGCTTGACAGGCCGTGAGCGATGCCCCTGTTACATACTTTATGAAGTGTATTGACAAGTTCTAGCAAACATGTACCTACTAGTACTTTTAGAAGTACACAACCCCACTCTCGCTGCACTCGCTGCTCTCGCTGCTGCAGTGCACATGTGGTGCCACGCTGACCGTTTGCATCCGATGTGCTCTTGCCCTTGTTCAACAGTGGGCGCTAGCACAAGCCCGTACGGCTTTCTGGCGCCCTACACGTGGAGCATCGTCCCAGATGAGACCAAGGTTGGAAAGAGCAGGTGCGCCTAGTTGCATTATCGCTTAATGCTACACTAGTAACATTATGGGCACCGTTCGCGCCAGGGTTTTCGGGGCATACCAAGCCCCACCACAGACGCTTGTGCGTGTGGCACACACACGCCGCCAGTACGGTGTGCACGTTCTTGCCTCCCTGGAGGCTGCTCGGGCGCCCGCGCGCCTAGCACATGGCAGCTGGGTGCCAGACATGCCCACAGTGTTTTGGGTTGAGTGAGTCACCCGTAGACGTGCAATTCATACAGACGCTACACTTCACACACAGTCAAAACTTCTGCCAACCTGTCATGCGGCCTAGCTCCAAAACCTATGATTGCGTTGTGTGTCGCCACTGTGCCCGTGCACGCCCTGCAGCACCCGCCGCCCATGGTACAGAATAAGAAAATTGCCACCACCGTGTGGAAAACCCCTAAAACATAAGCCAAGATCTGTCAAGGCTGGGCAAAAGCCTGTGGGGTGATGTATCTGTCATGCTTGCCCAATTGTAGCCTATGGTTGCAGCTTATGTGTCGCCACTGTGCCTGCGTGCGGTGTGCAGTGAGCTGAGCTTCCCCATCTTTTTGGACGACGAGGAGTGCTACGAGGCCGACCTTGCCGCGTGTGCGACCGCGAGCGACGGCGCGTGCTGCGAGGAGCTGGCTGACCCTCACAGCGAGGGACCCGAGGAGGTGAATGTGTACTTGCAGAAGTATTTTTTAAAGTATAACCGAAGTATATTTCATGTTGAGGACACGGACACCGGACACGGACAACTACCAAAAAACAGAAACCCAAACCTAAACCACATGGATGCCCTAAAAAGTCATATGGCCGTGTCCGTAGTCCGTGTCCGCAACATGGAACACGAGCGTGTGTGCGCGTTTTGGTCATGGTGTGTCGTGGCCACCAGTTTGAGTGTGGCCGCACCGCACAGTGATTGTGGTTTTGGCACGGCGGTGGTAGCAGCTAGCGCAGTTTCTGCGATGTTGGGACAGCTGACGTTGTTACTGCTGCTGGCGGGTGGTGACACAAAGCCAGGTTTGGTCTGCAGCAGCAGCTGCACATCAAAGCCTAGTGCATGTGTACCAGCTCAGCAGCACGACGATTCTGTGCCGATGCTCCATCCACATGACGCACTCAAGTATTGTCCCACCTAGCAGTGTGCAACCTGGGTGCCGATGGTTGCTGCAACAGGCGGAGAGATGACCCTCCGCGCAGCACAGCCGTTCAATTAGGCCGATCAAATGCCCGTCAGCTGCTGAACCATTTCCTAACACTCCTGCCATGCCGCACGCCTCTTTCTGGCCGACTGCAGGCGGTCACCTCTGGGCAGCTCATGGTGGTGGCGTTGCTGCTGCCTCTGCTGGGGCTGGTCGTCAGAGCGCTGCTGGTGGGCAGCAGGTGCGGCTACTTGTGCGACAGGCCTGCCACTGGCACCGCCATACATGCCATTCCAGTGATGTGGCGTGCAACCTAGTCTTTGCTTTGTTAGTACCGTGTCTGCCAGCCCATGGGCATGCTACAGCGCAAGGAGCAAACCGTACCTTCCTGTGCCAGCGCTTGGCTGGCAAATGCACGGTTGGGTCGCTCGTGCTGCACAAGATGTGGTCACTACACATCACTACACCACTGGACCTCGGCTGTGGGTGAACATTGGAGCCCCCACTGTTTTTATCACAAACAAACATGCTGTTGCCACCACCAGGCGGCGGGCATGGTCACCCCTACTACCATGGTGGTGCTGGTGCATGGACGGACCACTAAAGGCGCGTATAGTTGTCTGGATGCCGTTACAGACGAAACCACTATCAGCACAAAGGGTTTTCCCTCCCACCGCACATATTAGTGTATGTGCCAAGTCGAAGCTGTTAGCACACAGGTAGCTGCGTGCGGAGGGTGCTCATACTTCAACACCGCTAAGCACTACAATCGCTGCCGCTTTGCCGCCTGCCGTGCCTTGCGGGCGTCGCAGCAGCGCGCCCACTGCCCATTATTTTCGATGCCGCTGAGCACCGCAAGCGCTGCCATTTTGCCACCTGCTCCTGCCTTGTGGGCATCACAGGAGGGGGCCCACCGGCCAGTGGCTGTGTGGCGGGAGGGTGGGGCTGCGAGCATGCACGTGCCGTGTGGCTGAGGACGCGCCGGACTGGCATTACATGGTGCGATTTTCCAGGTACACGACTGCCGCGCAATTACAAATTCGAAGTAAAAAGAAGGAGCTATGGTGCTAGACCTTGCGCGTTCGGGCTCCCAGATTGCATGCCTAGCCAGCTCGTGGTGCTCAGCAGGGGGTGGTGTGGATGCACCTCAGCACCCCATGTCAGGCGGCACAACGTGTGCGTCCGCACCACTTTTAATGGGTCTGCCAGAAGCATACATCGTATTGGTATGATTTTGTTGATGTCGCATTCGCCAGCCCAGGCCTTTACAGATGGTTGGCAAAAGCGAGGGGTTGTGCACACCTGGGCACACTGCTCTGCCAGAAGTATATACTCCGATATACATACTTCGAAGTATTTCCATGTCACACACGCGATTCAAGCCTTGAGGGGACAGATGGTTGGCAATGCATGGGGGTTGTGTTCACCTGGGCAGCCAACACCGCAGCCATGTTGATGCCACCCCTGTTCGCACCGCAACAAACCGGGGTGTGTGGTCACAGTTGAGCACGCAGGCAGCACGCGCACGCCCACAACACGTTGCCACGCGCCGCTGTCCCAGCCAGTGTCCCCAGTAAATTGGGGCAGCCGCTGCTGCGTGCGCACTGTGTCATGATCCAAAACATTCTCAGCCGTGTGTCGTGAGATCCCGTTTTATTGCCCTGCACTTGCTGCCACAGCACATGCCTCACCCTGTACTCTCCCTGCGTTCAACCCGCCGCACCTCTGGCACTGCAGCTGGGACACATGGATTGGGCTGCTGGCGTCGCTGACCATGACCAGCCTCACAACGGAGATGGCTAAGCTGCTGGTGGGCCGCCCGCGCCCCAACTACTACTCCCTGCGGTACGTTGCCGAGCACAGCGCGGCCGACCAGGGCGCGGCCACCGCCGCCGCGCAGGATGTGAGTGCAAACCGCCCGTGGGTTGCGCGTGCAGCATGCACCGTCTGCCCACAGCTCTTGCATTCGATGTAAGTGCAGCTGGCCGCCTGTAGGCTTGTCAATCACACGTGTGTTGCCTCGTCTCAAGGCTTCTCAGCAGCGGGCGCACAGCGGGCGCACAGCGTTAGATGTGAGTGCAGGTGCCGCCTCAGTCACTGGTGTAATGCTCAATTCCAAGGCATCTCAACCAGGCATAAGCACACATTGAAATGAGCACTGGCCGTGTGTGCCAGCATCCCCCGCTTCATGCGCTGGTGCTGACCTGTCCTTCGCTGGCTCACTGACGCTCCATGCCCATGGTCAGTGATGGGTCGCGGCGTGTAACGTATTTTATACGTTATACAAAATACGGCGTGTTTCTACGCCCAAAAACGCGACATACAGCGTATTTGCCGTATAAATACGCTCATCTGCATTCGTTATATGTTGTATTTACATACGTTGTACGGCGTGTAATGCAAAAATCATACGCGAGGACCCATCAATACCCGTGGTGCATGCAATGTCATGCTGCTCTTGAGCTGTCGGGCCAGCACCAGCTGGTGACGCGTTCTTTCCTGGTCCACTCACGCTCCCATACCCCCTTTGCACACGCGCTGCTCGCGAGCCGGCAGGCCAGCACGAGCTGGGTGAGCGGCCACTCCTCGCTCAGCGTGGCCGGCATGCTGTTCCTGCTGCTGGTGCTGTGGAGGGACGTGGGCGCGTGGCGCCAGCACTGGAAAAAACCCCTGGTGCCCATCTTCATGAGCGTGGCCTACTTCGCCCTTGTGTGCGTGTTCGCTCGTGTGTTTGCTGCGCCATTGCCGTGCCAACCCCAGTCCATTGCCTACTTTGGCCTTGTGTGAGTGTTCGCTCGTGCATTTGCTGCACCATCGCTGTGCCAAGCCCAGTCCGTTGACACATGGTCTTACTGGCGCCAGCAAGTGTGTACAGGTTGTGTGGGCACGGTACAGGGCAGAGCTTGGTCTGGTTTCAAAGTGGGTCAGTCAGTTTTGTCGTCTGTACCAGCTCGCATGTGCACCAAAACTTGGGTGTTGCTCCATGTGTTGGCATTTGTTTTCTTGAAGTGGCCAGAATATATCCATGTCGGATGTGTTGCAGCGCCGAAAGCTGGCTTAGATGTGCGTACTTGTCAAGGCACCAGCGGCAAGCAATTTGCTCCACCAGCTGCAGCAGGAGCCTTCCACTAGCACTTGCCAGAGGTCATTTTACCCCTCTCACCCAAGGCTGCGACCTGCGGCCCCTTGCTGCTGCTGGCGCAGCTGGATAGGCATTGCCACGCTGCTGGTGGGCGTCAGCCGCATCAGGGACTACTGGCACCGCCCCGACGATGTGCTGGCAGGCTGGCTCGTGGGAGGCGCATGCGCTGTGTACGCGTGGCACGTGGTCACCCTCGGCCCCTACACAACGGCCATTTCCCCTGCACGCAACGGCGCCCACTCTGAGGGCATGCATGCGGGCATGCGCAAGGACAGCGGCATGGATTCTGATGGGCTGCTCCACACTGGGATGCCAACGCTCACGGGCGGTGACGTGCCGTAATTGTTTTACGCGCTGCCGGCTTTGCTGGCGTCTGTTGCTGCGCATGCCAGCCTGTCGTGCACAGTTGCCGTTCCGAGCCTGGCGCAGCGAGTGCGGTTCTAAGACTTGTTGTGGGCTTTGGTGTGTGGTGTGTGGCTATCGTATTGCGGCTCTCTTCCTTCAAAGTCTTTGGAAACTTCCTGTGCCACCACTGCACCGTGCAGCAGTACTCCAGTACCCCCCATTCAAAACTTCTTCCAAGTGCACTGGTAGGCGTCCACGGACGTCTGACGCAGCCCTACTCCTTTCCCCGCCTTTCAACGCCGTACAGTCCCGCAGTGTGTTTCCAGTTTCGTCGTTCCCACCACCGCATATTCCTCCCCATCCATCCCTCCTCCCTCATGCGTCCGACCCCAGAGTCTGCGCGCAGCAATTATTTGTTGCCCTGCCCTGCACGATCCCTCCCTTGAGCCGTCACTGGCATCAAGCTGCGCTGGGTGCAAACACACACTGTGGCACACGCCACCAAACAAATGGACCTGATGATTCATTCGCCCATGTGCACCACAGTGTCGTGTGTGACCGTACCAGCTGCACTGTGTGGTGTTGCAGCAGTTGCATGTCATTATGGTCTATGTGCACAGTGACTGCCTGCTGCTCATGTGCATTGCCTGCTACAATCCCTGTGGCGCCCTGGCACACGACATGTCCTGGCAGGTGGAGGGCCTAGCCTGCCGGCCGCTGGGGCCTGCCCGCTCCCTTCAAAAGCTGTACCTCCAGAGGCTCTGGCACGTTCACAGGTGCAAGTTGTGAAAGAAACCTAAAACATTTGTTGAGCCTACAGTAGCTACTGATATTTCAGGTTGCGGACACGGGCACCGGGCACGGACGGACAACTGATAAAAAAACAAAACCCAAACCTAAACCACCACGCGGATGCCCTAGAAAAGTCATATGTCCGTGTCCGGTGCCCGTGTCCGCAACCTAAAATATATATATATTATATATTTAGCTACTGCCGTGGCTGCCAGTGGGGGCCAGAAATGCCAGGCCGAGTGGGGTGTTTTGCCCATCTGGTCATGAATTCGAACGCCAGACATTGTGGTGGGCCCCTTGCGAAAGAGAGCCTGGTCTCGGGTTGCAAGGGGCGAAAAAGGGTCATTGGGCGAAGCGTCGATCGAAGCGGGTCGGCAAGGCGTGAAACGGGCGGATCGGGGGAGCGTCACACACACACCTGACGTAGTTGAAGTGACGTAGTTGAAGTGCGGCGCCGGAGTCAGAGTGGTGCTTTGTGTTGCGCTGCTGGTGGATCCTGCTGCCAAACCTGCCCGAAGGTGTGTGGCACTGTGCGGGACGATGAGGTTCGTGGTGCTGCTGGCGCTCTGCCTCATGGCGCGGCGCCTGCTGGCCCTCGCGGTGGAGCCTGGGTCCACCAAGCTCCGCCAGCTTGACCCAACCACCTTCCCAAGTGAGTTGGTCTTTTGGGAGAGGCGTGCACTGCAGTTGCTGCAAGGCAGCAGCAGCATGCGCAGCACTAGCTACTGCTGGCACATGTTGCCGCCACTGCTACATGCTGGTCTTACACGCCTGCTTTCGCCTGTGTCTATCCGTCGCTGTCCCTGGTTTTCCTTGAGACGCTGCTGGGCCTTGTCGTCACACCGCGGCTGTGTACACACACACACTGGTGTCGTTTGTATCCTGAAAGTGCTGCTGCCTGCTGCTGCCACTGCTGCTGCTGCCGTCGCCGTGACCCCAGCGCACAGCTTGTACGGCTTGGCACCCTACCTGAACCCACGCTACTACGGCGCGAACTGGAACTACGCCGCCTACAACCCCTACCCCGACGCTGGTGAGCTTCCTGCCGCCGTAGTTGAGACTCCTACTTGTACTTCAACTCCGCTTAGGTTTGGCGGAAAGCCCTGTGCCCGGGCATTTGCATGAGTGGACAAAGCACGACCAAACATGCTGCTCCTTGTTGCTGTAGCTATAGTTAGGAAGATGGCATGCACTGCACTGTGCACTCTGATCCAAGCCTGGCATGTTTGCGCAGCGCTGCTCTAATGGATCACAACCCCATGTCGCAGCAGGCCTCCCACCTGCCGCTTAAAAACAACTACCCACAAAGGGGGCTCGGCGAACTGTGTCTGCGATACGCAATGTGACACATGTTTTGCACGCAGTGTCACACACAGTGTTCCTGCTAGCATACAAAAAACTAGATGCACATGCTTTGCCTTGGCGACCGCAAAAAGTGGAGCTGCGCTTAGAGCACAGCAACCAAGTAGTTCAGCTGGTGCCCTTATTCCAAGAAAGCAAACACTGCTAAGTGTGAGCTTGCGCATGTAATGGCGGCTTGGTGATGTCTGCCCACGCCGCGCTACTGCCATGGGCAACACAAGGTGCGCCACACCTTGTGCCATGACTCCGCACCCAGGGCCGCAATCAATGGCATCAGGTTCGCATGACAAGTTTATCATTGCAGGCGCCCACCAGTGGACCTGGCCTCTTGTAGCTGACAGCACCCGGCCGCTGAAACGTGTGCACGCAGTAATATAAACCCAACTTAAATTTTGACACCAAAAAGTATAAAAGGATTTCTGTATTTAAAAACAAGTCCATTTTTTTTTAATGCGTTTTCCCCCAGGAGGTACATGGCAACTGGCACAAGTACGGGTCTGTCAAGGCGCGTTGCCATACCCATGTGGCTGAGGTTCTGCTGCCCTGCCTTCTGCTGCCTTGCCTGCATAATATCACGTATGTCCCGCAACGCGAGCAGGCCCTCCTCCCCAGATGAACGCCAGGCCCAGCGCTGACGTGAGTTACACGTTATTAGTTCACCTTGGAGACACAATTTTGTACTCTCTGTCAGTGATGATCCTACTTATGGCACGCAGTGTAGTCTAGATGAATCGGTGCTACCGTGCTTTTTCAGAAATCGCGACACTCTGCACATGGTGTGGGTGTGCCACTGTATAGTGAAACAAGCTTACATGCATGTATATGGCATTTTGAGGCAGTGACATGAGTGCCACTGGGCTGCTGGTCTGCCGCGCACCCAGGGTTTGAATAGATGTATGAGCTTGACGTGTGAAGTGCACTGCATTCCGCTCATACTTCGAGTATATGCAGTAAACTTTGCAAGCACGATCCTGCTGCGCCAAAACATTTTTTTGCAGCATGAGTGGGTGAGCAGTTGACGTAAAATAGTATCACTCATGCACGGCACCATCGAATGGCAGCACAAGTCAGCAACTGCCGGTATACTGCCCCTCCCCCCCCACACACCCCACCCCCTCGCCACCATCCACCTGTTCGCTTCAAACCTTTTCTGTCGGCACTGGTGCTGGTTTACTTACATGCACTTGTGGGCTTGCAAAGTTTCAGGGCATGAAGGTGGCGTACATGTGACACACCTGCACGCACTTCAAAATAAATTCACAGTTTCATGTACCCAGGTACTGGTGCAACACCCAGGTGAATTTCATGTTTGCGCAACTATGCGGGCACCACAAGTAACCTTTTTGGTTTTGATCAGGTGCTGTCATCTTACCTGTTACCACCATGTCTGCTGCAACTTTTTTTTGGTCATCACAGGGACAGTACGGCAACAAGGGCGGCATCCCGCCAACTTTTGACAAGGCTTTTGCCTACCGACTAGTGCTCACCCCCTACGGCTGGGCGTGCGTCATAATGGGAGGTGAGTTTTCAGCTCCTCAAATTTGCGGCACAAACCGTTTCAGCTCTTGCTCGCACTCTGTGGGCACGCTGCAGGCATTAGGAAAGCTAGTGCAACCAAACCTGGTGCAAACTCATGAGAAGCGGTGCAAACTGTTGCAGCTTTCTCGTGCCACGTGCATGTACTTTCAAGTGGCTTCGCCATGGCAGTAGCCTACGGGCACCGCTCACACCAGCAGGTGTGGCAGGCATTTTGCGTTGGACAAGTTTTGCCTGTGCGTTATTTGCAATACCTGGTTGCGGTAAAAAAACTGCCCACTTTCCCGCGTTGCTCCTGCTTGAGCTCTTGTGAAGGTACATCTTCAACTGGCACGGCTGGCTGTGCTGACATGTTCCACTACAGTGTTTTGCCGACTTCACGTTTAAGAGCGGCTGCGACCTTGTGCTGGGCATACCTCTCCGCCTTACTCACTGGTGCTGGCACAAATCCTCTCGCTAGGCCGCCTTGGCAGTGCAAGCGTGCCGCTGACATTGTTCGACCATGTTATACCTTTCACTTCATCGTGTTGTGCCTTTGGCGCAGCAGGCCCCCGCCCCTACTGGCGCCCTGGCAGCGGCGAGCACGATGGTGACCCTGACGGTGGCAGCTAGTGGACGAGTCATGGCGCACCACACTGCTACCTTCTCCTTTTCAGCAGTCGGCGTGCCCCAACAACACTGCAGCCGGCCTGCAGCCGCATGCTTGTGCACCACTGAGTGCCGCGGCAGAGTGTACACCGTCGCAACCAAAGCTGCGCAGGACTTGCTCAGCGGTCTGGCTCCAGCGAACAGGCAAAAAAGCCAGGCATGGCAGGTGTACCAGTGCAACACCAGGCGCACCTGGGCATGATGCGCCGTTTGTACATAGTGTATGCTAATGTGCATGAGGGCGCGGCACCTGGCGGGGAGCAGTGAGTGCTATGGTCCTAGCAGCGGCGCACTCACCAGGGCGCTCGCAAGGCACCTTGTGTACTTGTGGTGGTACATGTTCGTTTATAAGAGCTGTGGGGATGGTGGCCGGGCGCGCACATGCAAAAGCGCGCCCCCCCACCAGCAGTCCAGGCCGCGGTCAGCGGCACAGAGCCCCGGCGCAGTGCTTCGTTACATGGTCGTGCAACTGCGTTTGCTGTAAGGCGCGTGGCATGAGCGGTGGGGGCAGTGGCGCATGCTGCCACTGCCTTGCGAGTATGTGAGAGCCACACTCGCATCTGCAGGTGTGTTTACGGCTACATGTTGTGATGTGTGCTTTTTGTGGTGGGTGGGCCGTGTGGGTGCACCCAGCTGCCGCTGGGTGGTCAGCAAGCGACCACCCATTGCCGTGCACGCAGTGCGGATGCCACATATGTGGCACAAGGCTGCGGCATCTGCAACATGTTGTGCTGTGGTGCAAAGGGCAGGAGCACCACACTCTATGTTTATATACTTATACTATGTATTAAGTCAGCAGCGGGCGGGTCGCTCCTGTGCATAGGGCCACTCAGTGGGGCAGGGCGGGGTTGCATCGCGCGAGCACACTGGGGTGCATGATGAGTGGTAATGTTTGCGCCATGGCTGTGTGCCACTGAGCATACAGGTGCGCTGCCAATGTGTGCAGGTCTGCTGCACACGCAATACGCCAATTTCATTTTGAAGGTGCATGTGTGCAGGCTGCTGCACACGCACCTTACATGTCACGCGAGCATGCGCACACATTCAGTGTGCGGCTGTTGCATGGCTGGCTGTGTGGCGTTGAGAACACTGGTGTAGGCTGCTAATGTGCGCAGCATGCTGCACACACAATTACATGCCGACATCAGTACTGCAGTCGATTCCTTCATGGCGCTGTCCATGCTGCACTCTGCTGTTCACTGCTGTCCTGCTGCTGTGAGTCGTCAGGAAATTTGTGGGTGTGATGCAACTCTTCCTTGTCGATGGTGCTGGTCCATGCCGGTCCTGAGCCATGGCTGCTGACAGCATTGTCGCGTGCACCGACAACAGCTGCGCATTGGCCTTTTCCCATTGTGTGAACGAGCCACTGTGCAATGCCTGCGCACTTGTGACGAGTGCTGTGAAGAGCACAACATTTTTAAGCGCAGCACATGTTAGATTTCGTGCCTTAAATTGGCGCAGGTACCTTTGGCACGGGTCATCGCAACTTGCTACCACTCACAGCGCAAGACAAGACGCATGTCATAGTATCCCCCCCCTGACGGGTCACACCACCCTGAAGCTCTAATAATTACGTGCAAGTCGCAAAAGAAAAGAAAACGCACGGCTGGTTGGCCTCCATGATGGCAGGTTATTATACATTACGGTGGTCCCCAGCTTGGCGAAGCACACACACGCGCGGGCACGAGACCTCCCCTGCTATGGTCCAGCATACATGACGCAGCACACATACCACTACGATGTATCGGCGCGCGCAGGTGCTTGGTGGTGGGTGAGGTAGGGTATGGGGCACTGGACCTGATGTACATACCCCCCCACACTGGCAGCACCTTGCACCCAGCCGATGATGGGTTGTCTGCAGTGACGAACGGGAGCAGCACCCTCCCACCTAAAGCCGCACACTAGCACCCGCCATGAGAAGAAACACAATTTTTTTGCAAGGCTCACACACTAAACAACAACGAGATGGTCGGACACAACATAATGTGACTCAGGCCCATGTGGCAACCCCGAGTACCGACGCTTGTCCACACAGCTGGCAGCTGCATGTACCGACCATGTGAGCTCACACTCGCGCAACAGCCACTGCGCAGGTGCCCCTTGGGTGAGCACAGACGTGCTCTTGTCACTCCAGACCAGGTCTACGCCTGTTTGGAGCCATGTCACAGCGCACAGCAAATGGTAGGAGATGCAGAGCCGAGTCAGCACACAATTTCGCTCTCCTAGGCCATGGAGCACAGTTTGTCATGCGGTATGTCGCCCTGTCACGCTATCTGAATATGTTAGCGCCACGTTTTCTGGTCAAAGGTGGCATGTGCACATCTCGCATTTGTGACATACTGCCGCAGCTGCTGCGATTGTTGCAAGCAGTAGTGCAAAGGTGACAAGCCGTGCATGTACGAACACCCTGTGTGGCAGCAACAGCTACCACCTGCAACATAGGGTGCGCCCAAGCTCGCTGCCCTGGAGTGGGATGTGTGCTCACCTGGGGGGCTGCAAAGGTAGTGTTGTACAGGGTGTTGGCCCGCCAGCCGCCACATGTACCGGTGATGTCAGCAGGGTCCCTGCACTTGGACTCACAGTTCAGCCCCTGCGCTGACGCCGGCCACTTGGGCATGTCGCTTGAGCAGCGGCACTGCATGGCGGCAAGCATGGCGCGAGACAAGCATGCGCACGGTGGCAGCAAATCGAGTGTTTGCCAGTAGGATTTCTCATCATCACCTGCCTCGACCGCAGATGGCAAGCGAGCTGGCAACTGGAGCCCTGACCACGACAGCGTCAAAACATATTGGCACACTATAGTGACTGGAATACCCCATGATGTAGGCACTGCAGTCACCCAGGATAAGCACCTCTTACCTTGAAGTATGTCGCAACGGTGGCCTTTGGCTTGTAGTGTGCATGAGCAAGTTTCAGGTGTTCTCATTGGTTGCGTACATCTCATGCACATGTGTGACTGCGAGCTACCCACCTCCCCGCCGTTCTGAATTCCCGCATAGCTGTAGCTGTTGGCATAGCAGAGGTCCACGCACTTGGCCACACTCATGACAGCACTCCCGCCTGCTCTGTAGCCCATCTCCTGCTTGGCCGGGTCGTCCTTATCCACTGCCGCGAAGCAGCCAATGCCCTTCGGCCCTGGTGGCACGTGGGCACAGGGGGAGGTGCATTGCAGCAGCGCCGTGGTTATGTGCAGAAGCAGGTAGCGTGGAAGGTATTGCCACTGTGCGCACGCCCATGGTGCTGTGCTATACCTGCATCGCAAATTTCTCATGGGTGGCGTCCCTGCTCACAGTTCAAGCTCGTGGGTGAGCAACACCTATGTGCACAGTGAGCACGGTATGCTTGCTGCAGCGGCGTGTACGCTCCCTGTGTGCGTGCAGCTTACTGCTCGCACACCTCCAGAGGTGCACATCAGTGAACGTGGCAGTCATTGCTGCATAGTCTACCAAGGCCTAGCATGCGCCGAACTTCTACAAGCCTTTGGTGCCTCACTACGATGGCGCCACTCAAGCTTGCTGCCGTGGTCCACCAGGCACTCACTGCTCGGCCCGCAGACGAAGCCAAAGTTGGTCAGGTACGTGTTCCCATTGCCGGCCACGCTGCCAGCGGTCCGAATGCCCACCATTCTGGTCGGCGAAGGGCAGGCGAAAGCTGACAGCGCCGTTCCTTCGAAGCCAACCTTGCTCGTCACGGCAGGGAAACCGTCCGTCCTGGTAACCTGAAGAAGGGAGGTAAAGTACTTTGGCGTCACAGGCGCCTTGCCACCGCTGGCGCCAGTGAAGCCTGTACGCGACACCCAGTTGACCGGCCCGCCGCCCGTCCCAGCAGCTTTTATCACGAATGTGTTGTTTGCGCCAGTGGCCATGCTGGCGCACGAGAAGGACTCGACACCGTCGACGACCGTCCCGCCTCGAACAGTCAACGCGGTGACGATTTGGCCGGGGGGGCACATCTGAGTCGTGATGTTTGCGCGGTTTGTCTCCGGCCCCAGGTCATAGGCACGATCTGCAACTACATGGTCACGACAGAAATGAAAGGAGTGGCGCGGCGTGGCGTTCATGCAGTCAGGGCCAGAAGAGAATTTGTGCGTGCTCACACCATGGCAAGCATGCAGCGCTACCTGTGCAGTGCCGTGACTGGTGTGTCACTTGTGTGGTGGCTGACTTATCCGCAAAGGGCAACCACTGTTGTGTCTCATACAGCAGTGCATCTCGGAATCTCGGAACTTGAATACGGGGCGCCTCAAAACTCCTTGAGTGCCCATGGGTGTCAGTGACTCTCCTGTAACTGGGGCACGCAAGGGTTATTGACACATTAGTCAGGCACTCGATGCACTTGCACAGCGGTCCTTGCTACATACGTCACTTTGAGCTATGAAATCGAATTCACGTAGCCTAAAGCTGTTGGGCTCACGTGCTACCGGTACAAATTGAGGTTAAACACGCTTGCTACAATTGCTGCCCAAGGCGACTCTATAAGGCACACCTACTTTTTTATTCATCACCATTGAGCATGCTGAGCACACAATTATTCTGCAGAGGCACGCGCTTCTGATTGGCGCCACAAACTATTCAATTACGCTAAGCCTTACGGAGACCTAGGTGACCAAAGTCCCTAGGAATAACCAGGGCGGACAATGTTGCCACAGTGTCACCCCTGTGCTACCTCACCCTACGCTGAACTCTAAGGCAAGCAGGTGCATCAGACCCCCCCAGGAGACACTACCTACCATAGTCCACCAGCCAGTTGTGCGGGTATTGAGGATAGATCCGGCAGCACATGCCGGTTGTGACAGGGCACTTGTTGCCTACTGTGTCTACTGTGTCTGGCAAGATGTACAGCACAGCACAGCGCCGGGTGCGCACACGCGACGAGTGCCACTTGCCGCCGAACAAGCCCTGGACGAGGTACACGCTGTTGGCCCAGCTGCTGCCGCAGGTCCCTTGCGGGTCTTCACCGTAAGCGCATGTCTTAACGCAGGCGGATGCAGGTGCTGCGCCATAGCGTCCGTACGTATTGGAGCAGAAGCACTGCAGTGGCACAGGGGACACCAATTGTTAAGCCGCCAGCACGGTGTTCCTTTTGTGAGATATGCATGTTATGGTAGCCTGGCACATGCTTGGTGCCTTCAGTGATAAGCGCGGGTGGGCAACGCCCAGTGTGGTGGCCGGAACGGCACATGCGGTCACCAGCATGAAGGTTATGCATCACCCACTCCCTTATTTCTTACTCAGCAGAAACAGGGACGCTTTACCCTTCCCCCCCTGACACTGGTGCTCCCTGATTGTTCACGCCCCCTCCAAACTGGTTTGCCCCAAACTGGTTTGCCCTGCGCGGTTTGCCCGATGCTTTAGCCACAGGAGGGTGCCGAAACGCCAAGGCAGCAAGGATGCTGGCCTGCGCTAGGCTCACCTGCCCGCCAAATTGCACGCCTGCAAACCTGTAGCCACGGTAGTAGCACGTGCTCAGGCACTCCTGTACGCTGAAAAGGTTGTACCCCTGAACCGGACCCGTCATGACCTGCATGTCCCGTTGCTCCTTGTCGTTGAAGCAGCCTATGCTGGCTGGTAGTGACAGTTAGCATCCCATGGCACCATGCACAGCAGTGTTGGCAGTATATAAGTGATCACTTGGGCGTTGCAAGGTGGTAGGTGGTACCACACATTGCCAGGTAGTTCAAGCTTGTTTCTGGTTGCGGAGCCATATGGCAACTATGCGTGGCCGCTGCACCACCAGGTTAAGCATTGATCAGTCACGAGGTTCATGACTTCAGCTGCACATGAGGCACACCTTCCAAATGGCACTGAGACGCTGGGTGACGCTGATGCTACATGCAGTGCAATTTGGCGCCCACCTTTTGCGACCAGACCCGCCGTCACTGTCGCTTGTGTTGCATTGACCTTGCCTGGCCCGACAAAATAGGGCGCATTCACAGTGGCAAAAGGGTGTGTGTTGTTGTTAGGAGTGCAGCCGCATTCAGCACGGACATTTTCCAGCCTGCACATGTGCGTACAGTGTCAAATTGTTGCAGGGGCATGGTTGCTGCAGCATACCACCAGGTGGGAACATAAATAATCATTTATGCATCAAACCGGCATCATGGCGCTCCCACCTGAAACACGATTCAAGGATGATTCTGCGCATGACATTTGTGCAACCTCAGTGACACGCGTGTGGCAAAAGACTCACTTGTGAAAGGGGAAGTGGAGAGGGCCGCCACTTGCGTCACGTTCAGCTTGCCTGTTCCAGCAAGTTCCAGGTACGCCAGCAGGAGCGCCAAGATGAATTTGAGTGCAGCAGGCAGGCAGGCAAATGTGCTGCAGTGTGTATTTACTCTGTGTCTTCTCAGCTGTCTGTGCTGGAAACAATGCGCGTATCTCACGTAGGGGGCGTTCAGGGCACCGCGTGGCACGCTGCTTATCGCGGCACGCTGCTTATCGCAAGAGCCTGCCATGAGCTGCAGCACCACCATGACCGAAGGCGGTGGCATTACATGGTGGGTAACAAGCACGCACACATACATTTGACATACTACTACATTACTAGCTAGTGCAAACTTCCGGCTCCGTGTTTTATCATAACACAGAGCCAACATTGACTGTTTTTGCAGTTGCAGGGGGCTACAATTCCAACCTTCTATCTCGTGTCGATCACGTCGCCGCCACAAAGGCCGCCTGCCACAGGTTGCTACGTGCGCACGCAAAGTATGCATACCCGTTGCCACTTGCCATCGGTGAAGAAGGCGCCGACCCGGTACACGTTCTGCGCCCACCATCCGCCACACGTGCCCTGAGCGTCCGAAGGACCCTTGCAAGCCATCTGGCAGGCTGAAGAGGGGGCAGCGCCATACTTCCTGGTAGACCTTGAGCTGCAGAAGCACTGCGGGAACATGACACATGACAGCGCAGCCGCTGCATTGATATGAGTGGGCGGCGTGCCAACACTGACGTCGCATTTTGACCATGGTGCACGATGCAGGTGGTAGCACTGTGGGCAGGCATTGCTTCCGGACGCAGGCTGTCAAGAGGAAGCAGGCGTTGCCAGCAACACTGGCAACCTAGTTTGGGTGTGATGCAGCTATACTCGGTGAAAATGAAGCAGGCGCACCTGTCCACCATATTGTACACCTGCATAGCGGTAGCCGCCCTTAGAGCAGGCGCTCAGACAGTCCTGGACGCTCATGACAGCGAGCTCTGCCACACTGTATTCCATGTCCCGGTCTGGCTGGTCCTTGAAGCAGCCAATGTTGGCAGGCTCTGCCGCATAGAAACAGGCACCACAACACACAACACGCCATACAGTGCACTCGCGGTTACTGCGGGGTAGTGTCACCCCGCTAGCACCCCGCACTCAAGCAGGACCCGCACTAAACTAAATAGGGTGCTGTGTACTTCATGTGAAGTATTGTTTATACAGAATCATGTGGTTTGTGTCAGGTCTCTGCACCCCACACTAAACCGCATACTACACTAAATCAAAGCGGACTAAATCGCGAGTGCACTGAATGCCACACATACGGTAGTGCGCTCTTGGTGCTCAGCAGGTGGCTGGCTGGCTGCAGGGCGGCCTTGGCATGTGCTCACACTTGCAACGCTTCGTAAGTGTGAGCTCCCAGCAGCATGCCTGTTGGACTTCAAGCTAGAGTTTACTGCTCCTAGCATTACTGCATCATTTTACGTAGCATTATGATACTAGCGGTAAAGCAGCACAACACCTGGTGCCCGCCGCTGTCACTGAGTCGGACGGAAATACCAAATGACAGATGTCTGTGCTCGAAATACCAACATGCCGCAAGTGCTGCCAAAGGTGGTACATAGCCTGCTGAGTGCACACAAAGCCAGGGTTGACACCACCAAATCATTTGGTACATTGGGAGCCCACATAAAGCTTATTGAACCAGCACTGTCATGCCAGTGTCAGTACGATTCATAATGATATTGTAATCACAGGGAACATTCATATGCGGCCGCGAGCGCACCTATTGCTACCGGAGCCGGTGTCAGAGCCGCTTGTGCTGCATCAGCCATGCCTGGCCCAGCACAACAGGGCGCATGCAGTCACAAGAGGGGGTGAGCTGTCAGAACGCACACAGCTGCACACACCACTGGTGGCACTGGCATTTGCCATCCTGCAGATGTTGTCTGCGCGCACGTTGCGGCAGGCACGAGGTCATAGCTGCGGCGTACTTACAAAAAGTGACAAGCACCCGTAAAAGAGCATGGTATGAAGACTCTGAGGTATACTACTGTGTGAGACCACGCTGTGAGAAGCCAGTGTCGCTGGAAATACTTTGGGAGACAAGAAAGGTTTTGAGCCTAAACGCCGCAGCAGATGACATCAATTTGCCTACCGAAGAATACCTACACTGTCAATGGGGGGGGGTGACTGCACGCAGTTTATTTTAAACCTTTTCCGGCACTTGTGTTTGACTCAACTGCGACATTGCCATGTGTCACACAGATACAAAGCTGACAGCACCCCGCCCCCCCCAAAAAAAAGATGAAACAGACGTCACATTCAATTTATCGAACGCCAGTGTTCGGCAGGCCGCATATCGAAAAGGTTCGGGATTTGCGAAATGAATGTGCCTTCAGTTTCTAGAATCTTCTTCCTCAACACTTCCCTGATGAGTTTCTATTGATAGTATACAGTAGTGCTGAGTAATATGCCTCACACCGTCATGCAAATCGAGGTTTAGCGAGATGCCTAAGCTGCCAGTCACTAAACTGTACTCGCCATCCACAAAAACGCCGTCCGTCCGGTAGAGGTTGTAGGCCCAGGCGCCACCGCAGGTCCCAGGTGCATCTTCTGAGGCCACACACCCCATCTGGCAGGCAGACGCCGGTGCCTCGCCATAGCGCCCAAAGTTGTTGGAGCAGAAGCACTGCGCGGGCAGGCGGTGGACATGCCAAGGTGCGCTGTCAGCAACGGCGGCCGCCAGTTCGGCGGCACGCGAAGCCGCTGTTGACGCCATGAACGGCACCAGCGCCAAGGCCAAACCGAACCACGTGTGCCAGCAACATGACACCAGGTGGGCTACCTAGACACACAGTGGTGTCCGGGACCTGCATTCGTGTGCCATAGTGCTGCAAGCATGCCTGGTGAACATAAACACCATGGTGGCTAGCGTGCACCGCTCAGCAGCTAGCTCCAGAGTCTGGCTCATTTTGCTTAGAGGTGTGTGTGGCAAAACTGTGCATTCATGACTTAACACGCCTTGACTTTTCAGGAGCGAACTTAAAGGTACATGCACAGCCCAGTGGCTGAGCCCACAGGTACATGAAGTATGTGAAGTGTGCGTACCAGCATTGACATGCGCACTGACGCACTACTGGCAAGCAGGACATACCGCTGGCGCTAGTACCAGCCAGCAGGGACTCCAGTATCAACGTGGCTTTGACTGCGGCTGCAGCTGCCAGCACAAGGGCGCGACGTGGTACGCGGGTTGCACTGCCCAAAAGCGCACACCTGGTGCAGCAGCAGTACTGCGTGAGGGCAGGATCTGTTCCCAGTAGGCAAGTGGCACGGTGCTGTTTTTCCAGGTAGGCGGGTCCAGGTATCACTGAACCATGTTACTCACCTCCCCGCCGAATTGCACGCCCGCGTATCGGTAGCCTCTCTTGGAGCAGGCAAGGAGACACTGCTGAGCACTCGAGCGCTCCCCCGCCTCTCTGTACTCCATGTCTCGAGCTCCTTGGTCGTTGTAGCAGCCAAGTTGTAGGCTGAGCATCTCTGAAGCATGCACAAGACAGAGTTTGCGATGTGTAAAGGTCGGTGCGTGCAATGAGGCTGCTGGTTTATAGCTGCCACTGATGAGCACTGCTGCTGATAGACGTCGTTGATGTGCAGCGGCCGGTAAACGAACATGAGCACGACCAATAAGCATATGCAGTACCTGTTTGTTATCGTACTGTTGTCGACAATATAGAGCAGTCGGAAGAGGCTTGAATAATGATCGTGCTACTTAATTGATTGTGTTTGCACGTCAGGTGGAAGCATACAATTGGGTCAGCATTTTGGTCGGACCCTAACTCAGACTGCCTCCAACCAGTATGTCCTTCCTCGTGTCATAGGCTGCTGTACGCCCTGCGGCACAATGTCATGCAGTGCTTGCGCATGGCACGTCTGAGTCAGACACACCGTCACACAGAGCTCCAAATGGCTTGTGCGGCCGTTTTGGATTGCGATGGCCGGCGCAGCCTGGTGCCAGTGGCAAGATGGCCCACTGGGGGGTGGCACTGAACTGTTGTAACATGTCACAATGTGCTGCAGCATCTGCTGATACCAACTTGCACCATGCGTGGCTGAGCAATTGGTCTTGTTGCGAAGCTGCATGTTCGATGCACCTGTACCAGCATGTTGCACATAGTGCTGCCAGCGCGCACCTTGCCTGCCAACAGCAGTGTACCATAGCATGCCCCTGTGCCAAAACTAGGTGAGCATTTTTGTATGTGCTGTCAACAGTGGCTAGCTGTCTTGTGCCTCCATACAACAACCAAAATGAGAAACGACGGAAGTGGCTTCACTCATTGACGAGACGGTTTGCTGCATGGCAGCCGCACATTGTCAACTTACTGTCAGGGCCACAGACAAACCCGAAGGAGTCGAGGTATTTGATGCCGATGCTTGACCGCCCTGCAGAGCTGCGGAAGCCGACAATCTTCATTTGCGGGGGGCACATGCCTGATGGCCCGGGCACCCCTGCCGCGCCAAAGACGCTACTGACGTCGCCGTCAGCCTTGGTGAGCTGTAGAAGGGAGGTGTAGTTGCCGCTTTCAAAAGTCTGGTAGCCTGCCCGGGCACCGATGAACCCTGTTGCAGATGCCACCGTGCCGCTCTTTCCGCCACTGCCGCCAGCGTTGACGATCAGAGTGCTGGTCATACTCTTGGACGTGACGCTGGAGCACTCCATGGACACTATGCCATCCAGCCGGTTGCCAGACTGCATGCTGAACTTTGTTGCAATGTGCCCAGGTGGGCAGACATATGGTACCATGTTTTCGGGCGCCATGCCTGGCCCCAAGTCGGCCACAATGCCTGTCCACAGTGCAGTCGCCCGTCAGCAACAAAAACTGATGCTGTTAGCCGACTGCCGCGTACTTAATGTGACGTACGTGTGTGAGCAGCGGTGGCACACAGCTGCTGTAGCATAATAATGTCGAAAATGTGCTGCGGGTTCAAGTCAAGAGTGCATTGCAGTTGCAGCCAAGACGTCTGGCATGGGTGCTGCTGCATCGTTCACAGTAAGCAGTGCTTCTGAAGTATGTGCCAAGAAGCGGTCAACCATGAAGCCGCTGCCTGTGGTGCCGGGTGCCAGTGAGCTTGTCAGGTGCACGAAGGGTGTGTGGGTTGGCAAGCGCAAGGAAGCGGAGACCAGAGCTGAAATCAGCGCAGGCTGTAGTGTAGTGCTACTGATGCATACCAGGCAATTATGCAAGGCAAAACAGCTGGGCAGTGTTTAGTGCGCAAAAGCACCGAAGCATCCCAGTATCTCCGTTCTCACTTTTACCTTGCGTTTGCTGGTGGGTGCCACCTGCCGAAACAGTGAATAGTATCATCAGTCATGAGGAAAGCCTGCGTGATAAAACACGTGATGGTCTATGATAATCCACATTCAGGAGGCTGCTATTCATGCCTCAATGTATCTCGTGCCCGCTATCACAACAAGCTTACAGCTGCAACCAGCCGTGATGCATGGGGCACGGGCACCGCTGGCATGCAGCCATAGCTCGCGTGCTTATGCTGCAGCTGCCGCCGCATGCACCAGCAGCAGTGCACAGGGTTTGCGCTCCTGCCAAGCTGTCTCACCACATGCCAGCCAGCATATGGCTGTGCAGCTCACCGGCGATCTGGTACACGTGGTTGACCCAGCCGCTGCCCATGGGGGCACACGCGCCCGGAGCGGCGCCATACTTGTCATAAGAGTCGCCACAGAAGCACTGTGGTTGCATGGCATGAGGCGCACAATATCATGTCAGCGGGCAACATTGGTGGTAGACCGCAGGCAGTGTCTTCCGGGGGGGGGGGGGGGGGGGCAAGCAGGCACAATGCCAGGTGCGTGCGGTGCCAGACCTCGCATGGGCCGCTAGGGGTCTCTGGTATTGCAAGTAGGGACTCAAGGCTGTGGCAACCGCAGGCTTATACTTCAGGAGTACAATGCAGGAGCAGCCGCCAGCTGGGTTGAGTGGAAGGCGTGTGTAGCGTCTCAAGCGCAGTGCACAAAGTGGAAAATCAACGTGCGCGCACGTGTACGCGTGACGCTTTGCACCAGCAGTCATGCATCACAAGTGCCCACTACGTGGCAAAAACATGGCACACACAAACCGTGTGCCTCACACTTCAAGCAGTGCATGCACATGATATATTTCTGGGGACGTACCGCATAACTGGCCTGCACTGCTGCGTAGGGCTTCTCGGCCGCTGCGCATGACTTGATGCATGTGTCCACATCTGTGACGGTGGTGAAGGTGGGAGCCATGGCGCGGACCTCCTTGTCGATCCAGCACCCCAAGTCCTTGAAGTACGACAAGTACGAGGGTGTGGGCGTGGCAACCTCTGGCACGTGACAGGAGCAGCGAGGTGCGGCGGCGGAACACAGGTAAGCACCCGCAGCAGAGCAGCTTGGCTGAAGTAAATATACACTTCGAGGTACAAGTACCGGCGGTAGTACAGTGTATGTACAAGTGTTCATGTATACAAGTACATGTTAACTAGTAGTACTACACCGTTCTACTTCAGGAAGTGCATACCGTCTTGTGCAGATCTACCCCCCCCCTCCCTGTCCAGTGTTCGAAGTACATTTGCACTTCCGTGATATGGTATGCAAGCCATATCATCAAGGACCTGCCAGTCGCTTCACGTGCGCCCCAGCACAGTGAAATGCATGTGCTGACCAGCACAGTGAAGTGCTGAGTGGACCCAACCGGTTCGATTGGACAGCAGAGTAGAAGTGGCGACTTGTAGTCCCATCTGGAACTTGAAGTCTGGGTGGTACTTCGAAGTTAATGGAGCGAGTTTGTGTTCTGGGTGGAAGCGCGTGAAAGTGCACGCAGCAACCGCAGTTCAGAAGCAGGGGGGGGCACATGCGCAGCCACAAGGCCTGTGCGCAGCGGCAGGTGCACATTGCATAGGCACCAGGGAAAGTCACAGTACCAGGATGCAGGGTGGTCGCATTTCGGGCACATATGCAGGGTGATCGGAATAATGCGGCTAGCCGTAGAGCTGCCGCACTGCCCCAGCTTGCGAAATGGCCTCCTGCAGCAGTGCTGCCATGGTTCCCGTGACGCTGGGGCAGCAGGGTGCCTCTGTCATTCGGGGGGGGGGGGGGGGCAGGGGGGGGGGGGCTCCGGGGTCTCTTGAGAAGCCTCGAAACCTGCTCCGCCAAAGTTTGCAATGCCTCAGAATGATACCGCCACAGGCTGAAGCAGCAAGCAAAGATGGGCAAACGGGGTGTATCTGCGATGTTTGCTGTCTGGCAGAAGGGCGGCTCTTCCGAAACCAACCATGTCCAGGCTCAGCAGCAGAGCTGTAGGACGTGCTGTTAGCCTCTCATGTTACATACTTTTAAGTATATCTATACATATTTCTATGATGTACTACTGTAGCACTTCTATATGGATAGATGCGCCAGGCCCAGCACTCCCAAAGGCTGCTGAACAGCACACGGGTGGCTGCTGGCTTACCGGCGATCTGGTACACGTGGTTGACCCAGCCACTGCCCATGGCGTCACAAGAGCCCGAGGCGGCGCCGTACTTGTCATAAGAGTCACCGCAGAAGCACTGTGTTGCATAGCACCAAGTGCAGAAGATCATGTCGACGGCAGAACGAGGAGTAGACAGCAGACACTATTAATAAGCATGTCAGGGGGGGCGAGGCACGGCAGGCAGGTTCGCGCAGCGGCAGGCCTCTCAGAATCTGGCAGGGACGGAAGGCTCTGGTAAATGCATGTTTCTGCAGTATTGTACAGTGCAGCAGCCGCACCAGCTGAGGTGAGTGGAAGGCATGCATCATATTCATGTGAATGTGTTAGTGCGTGTTCAAGCGTGCATACACTTGCTCTTGCGCCAGGAGTACACATTGCACTCCAGGAGCTAACAATGTATCTCAGGTGCATACTACCACTAGCACACACCAAACATGCGCCACAGCCTACACGGCTCAGCGATGCATGCGTGCACCGGATATTTGAGGACGCACCGCATAACCGGCCTGCACTGCCGCATAGGGCTTCTTGGCCGCTGCGCATGACTTGATGCAAGTGTCCACGTCTGTGACTGTGGTGAAGGTGGGAGCCATGGCGCGGACCTCTTTGTCGATCCAGCATCCCAAGTCCTTTAAGTACGAGGGTGTGGGCGTGGCAACCTCTGCCAGGTGGCAGTGGTAAGGAGGTTCGGAGGTGGTGGCGCACGAGTTGGCGCGTGCAGCAGAGCAGATTAGCTGAAGCGCATACGCGAAGTGTTTAGGCATATCGGTATTTGTTCACAAGTACTTCGAAGTATACCGGTTTACCTGGTATCTCAATAAGATGCGCACATTGCATAGAGGTTCTGCCCCCCATACCAAATAGGACTAGAGACAAAAGATGCACTTGTTTATTTACAAGGCTTTTGTCCACAGGCATTCATGTGCGGAACAGCTCGAGCAAGTTCAAGAAAGTTCCAGATGACGCTGTAAATCACCAGCTCCCACTTCGCTTTCCAAACAAACAGGCTAAATGCACGTGCCAGATTGGAGTTGACCAAGCGGTTCGATTGGAAAGCGCAGTTGAAGGTGTTGAATCGCAGCCCCACCAACACTTGTGCAGCAACGCTCATCCAAGGTGTGTGGAAGGAGGCATATGTGAGCAACTCGCTGTCCGCGTAGTTGTGAAGTATGTGCACATACATACTTCTGAAGTATGAGATCGCAAGTTTTGCAGCCTGATTATGACAGCAATGTCGAAGTTGGCTCTTGTCGTGGATGGTCGGAATCGCTGATGCTGCTAGCCACAGCGCTGCCGCAAGAACTCGGGTGCTGCGGATAGCCTGCCATGTAAACATCCGTGAAATGCTATGCAGTATGTACACCAGGCTCAACACTCCCACAAGCTGCTGAGCAGAACATGGCTTGGCAGGCTGGCTCACCGGCAATCTGGTACACATGGTTGACCCAGCCACTGCCCATGGCGTCACAAGAGCCCAAAGCGGCCCCGTACTTGTCAAAGGAGTCACCGCAGAAGCACTGTATCGCACGGCACGAGGCACTCAATGTCATGTCAGCAAACGGGCATTGGCGGGCAGGCAGGGTGGGTTAGCAAGCATGTCAGGGGGGCAGAGGCAAGGCAGGTAGGGCCATGCAGTGGTAGATGGCCCATCCGCAGGGTTTTTTGTAGGGACGAAATGCTCTGGCAACCGACGGTCACTACACTACAGCAGCCACCACCACCAGGTGATGTGAGCGGAATCCATGCGTCGCCTCAAGGCATTTAGTATGCCTGCACCGCGCACATGCTGTCCAAGTATGCCAGGCGAGCACTGCAATGACAAATGCCAGATGTCTGGCTTACATTTCAAGTAGACATGCAGAGGGTATCTGAGGACGCACCGCATAACCGGCCTGCACTGCAGCGTAGGGCTTCTTGGCCGCTGCGCATGACTTGATGCAAGTGTCCACGTCTGTGACTGTGGTGAAGTTGGGAGCCATGGCGCGGACCTCCTTGTCGATCCAGCACCCCATGTCCTTCACATATGAGGACTTGGGTGTGGCAACCTCTGGCAGGTGGCACGGGCGGCGGGTTTGGAGGCGGCGGCACACAAGTTGGTGCCCACAGCAGATAGAGCGGCGCACGCTACTCCTGAGCCTAGGCAGACACACTGTTGCTGAGTGAATGGCGTGGCACTCCTACGCAGGGGAGGTGCAGGTCTTCACTTGAACACTACAGCCCAGCGCACAACAGCACTTCTGGTGAGCATTTCCCCCGCTCGTGCACTGCGGCAACGCAAGCTACAGGCCCAGCACTTCGAGCAGCTGCTTAGCAGCACGTGGCTACTAGCAAGCTGCTGGCTCACCGGCAATCTGGTACACGTGGTTGACCCAGCCACTGCCCATGGCGTCACATGAGCCCGAGGCGGCCCCGTACTTGTCATAAGAGTCCCCGCAGAAGCACTGTCCCGCACAGGACAAGGCGCACAAGGTCACGTTGGCAGGCCAAACAAGTACTCAGGCCCAGGCAACATCCATTAGTACGCATGTAAAGGGGGCACAGGCATGGCAGGTTGGGCCAAGCTGCGGTAGACTGCCCGTCCAAACGCGTTTGGTAGGGACGGAAGGCTCTGGCAACTGTAGGTCACTACAATACAGCAGCCGTCACCAGGTGAATTGAGCGGAATCCATGCATCATCTCAGATGCACCAAGTGTGTGCACAGTGCACATGCTACCCACTTGCGCCAGGCGCACACTGCAATGACACAGTGTCACGCCAGATGTCTGCCTCACACACTTGAAGCCGTACATGCACAGGATATTTGAGGACGCACCGCATAACCGGCCTGCACTGCGGCATAGGGCTTCTTGGCCGCTGCGCATGACTTGATGCAAGTGTCCACGTCTGTGACTGTGGTGAAGGTGGGGGCCATGGCGCGGACCTCCTTGTCGATCCAGCACCCCATGTCCTTCAGATATGAGGGCTTAGGCGTGGCAACCTCTGGCAGGTGGCACGGGCAGGGGGTTTGGAGGCGGCGGCACACAAGTTGGCCCCCGTGGCAGACCGGTCGCTGTTATGGCGGCGCACCCGATGCCTCAGCTGGGGGCATATGCATGCAGGCTGGCTGTGGTGCAACCCATGTTGTGGTACAACATGCACATCTTTTATTTAGGCAGACACGCTGGTGTTGAGTGAGTTGGGGTGGCACTCCTATAAGAAGGGAGAGGGGCGGGGTGTCTGACTCCAACACTGCTGTCCACCACACACCAGTACTACCGGTACTGGTTAGCGTTCCCCCCACTTGTGCACTTTGGCGATGCAAGATACTGGCTCCGAGAAGCTGCTTAGCTAGGCTGCTGGCTCACCAGCGATCTGGTACACATGGTTGACCCAGCCGCTGCCCATGGCGTCGCAAGAGCCCGAGGCGGCCCCGTACTTGTCATAAGAGTCACCGCAGAAGCACTGTGCCGCAGAGCATGAGGCGCGCAAGGCCACGTCAGCAGGCAAAACGGGTATTGGGGGCAGGCAGGGTGTTTCAGTAAGCATGTCAGGGGGGCCCAGGCAAGGCAGGCAGGGTCACACAGTGGTAGACTGCCCATCCACAGGGCTTTGGCAGAGACGACAGGCTGTGGCAATTGCAGCTTAGCTGCAATGCCGTTACCAGGTGGGTTGCGTGGAATCCATGCATCATCGCAAGTGCATCAAGTATGTGTGCACAGTGTGCATGCTTTCTACTTGCGCCAGGCACACTATGCTGCATCAACTTCCGTGCAATCCATACCATAATCAAAGAATTCAGACCAGAGCAATTTTCCAGTTCCTCCTAAGTGAGCCCCACCTAGATGGCCTTTTGAAGAGAAAATGGACGCCACCCCCCTTGTAGCCCTTGAAATTCCGCGTCTGGTGGTTAAAGTTTTGTTGAAGTTGGACATCATGCTCAGCAGATATGTTGAATTTTGTGCAAGCATGAAGTTGAAGTTACAAATGAAGTTGAAGTTTGAAACCTCAACATCTGCTGAGCATGATGTCCAACTTCAACAAAAATATAACCCGCACACGCATAATTTCAAGGGCTACAAGGGGGGTGGCGTCCATAATTCTTTGAAAGGCCATCTAGGGGGGGCTCACTTAGGAGGAACTTTAAAATCGATCTGGTCTGAATTATCTAATTATGGGTCTGGATTGCACGGAAGTTGACCTTGCAGTGACACAGTAATGTCACATCTGCAGATGTCTGCCTCTCACACGTGAAGCAGTACATGCACAGGATTTTCGAGGACCCACCGCATAACCGGCCTGCACTGCGGCGTAGGGCTTCTTGGCCGCTGCGCATGACTTGATGCAAGTGTCCACGTCTGTGACTGTGGTGAAGGTGGGAGCCATGGCGCGGACCTCTTTGTCGATCCAGCATCCCAAGTCCTTTAAGTACGAGGGTGTGGGCGTGGCAACCTCTGCCAGGTGGCAGTGGTAAGGAGGTTCGGAGGTGGTGGCGCACGAGTTGGCGCGTGCAGCAGAGCAGATTAGCTGAAGCGCATACGCGAAGTGTTTAGGCATATCGGTATTTGTTCACAAGTACTTCGAAGTATACCGGTTTACCTGGTATCTCAATAAGATGCGCACATTGCATAGAGGTTCTGCCCCCCATACCAAATAGGACTAGAGACAAAAGATGCACTTGTTTATTTACAAGGCTTTTGTCCACAGGCATTCATGTGCGGAACAGCTCGAGCAAGTTCAAGAAAGTTCCAGATGACGCTGTAAATCACCAGCTCCCACTTCGCTTTCCAAACAAACAGGCTAAATGCACGTGCCAGATTGGAGTTGACCAAGCGGTTCGATTGGAAAGCGCAGTTGAAGGTGTTGAATCGCAGCCCCACCAACACTTGTGCAGCAACGCTCATCCAAGGTGTGTGGAAGGAGGCATATGTGAGCAACTCGCTGTCCGCGTAGTTGTGAAGTATGTGCACATACATACTTCTGAAGTATGAGATCGCAAGTTTTGCAGCCTGATTATGACAGCAATGTCGAAGTTGGCTCTTGTCGTGGATGGTCGGAATCGCTGATGCTGCTAGCCACAGCGCTGCCGCAAGAACTCGGGTGCTGCGGATAGCCTGCCATGTAAACATCCGTGAAATGCTATGCAGTATGTACACCAGGCTCAACACTCCCACAAGCTGCTGAGCAGAACATGGCTTGGCAGGCTGGCTCACCGGCAATCTGGTACACATGGTTGACCCAGCCACTGCCCATGGCGTCACAAGAGCCCAAAGCGGCCCCGTACTTGTCATAAGAGTCACCGCAGAAGCACTGTCTCGCACGGCACGAGGCACACAATGTCATGTCAGCAAACGGGCATTGGCGGGCAGGCAGGGTGTGTTAGCGAGCATTTCAGGGGGGCAGAGGCAAGGCAGGCAGGGTCACACAGTGGTAGATTGCCTATCCGCAGGGTTTGGGTAGGAACGAAATGCTCTGGCAACCGACGGTCAGTACACTACAGCAGCCGCCACCAGGTGATGTGAGCGGAATCCATGCGTCGCCTCAAGGCAGTAAGTATGTGTGCACAGTGCACATGCTTTCCACGTGTGCCAGGCGAGCACTGCAATGACAAACGCCAGATGTCTGTCTCACACTCCAAGCAGACATGCACAGGATATTTGAGCACGCACCGCATAACCGGCCTGCACTGCAGCGTAGGGCTTCTTAGCCGCTGCACATGATTTGATGCAAGTGTCCACGTCTGTGACTGTGGTGAAGGTGGGAGCCATGGCGCGGACCTCCTTGTCGATCCAGCACCCCATGTCCTTCAGGTACGAGGGCTTAGAAGTGACGACCTCTGGCAGGTGGCAGGGGTAGGGGGGGGCAAGGCGACGGCACACAGGTTGGCGCCCGCACTGGAGTGGTCGCTGGCACATTTGTACCTGAAATACCATCCTGTGCCTGTCTAGCTCGGCCTACAGAACGAAGGTAGTCTGTAACTGGGGGTTTCCATTCCTTTTCCCCCTGCCCGCTGATGTTCCCAAATACTTGTGCCGCCATCCTCAACTGTTGCTCCCCAGCATGATTGCCTGGTAAATCCAAATTGATGACTGTGCTGCACTTCAGTTGTTTTTCAGAATTGCAGATACCACATGCGGAATGCGCCCATGCAGCGGGAAATGACCCCAGCCGGTCTGGCAGGCTGAATGTGCATTCGCTGCACACGGCGTCATCTAAGGACTAGTGGGACAACGGCAGGGTGGGCCACCTCAGGCTAACACGCGAGTGCAGCATGCTCAAGCGCAAAGACAGTGCGTACCGTAGCTACAATGTGTGCTATCTGGCAGACCGCCAGGGTGTTGTGGTCGAGAGATATCGCTAAACGCAGATACATCTGCAACGTGTCGACTAGGCTAGTACTGATTGCTTACCTTACCTCCTCTCTTTTCTAAGGTCTTGCAGGGCCATCCCTACTTGCCTCACCACCACCACCCCCCATGCCGGCGATTCTGTACCCTTCCCGAGGAGCTAGATAGGCACAAGACCATACTTCGAGAAGTACATGTCTTGTACGGTATGATTACAAGGTGCACATTGACCAGTAAGCGTGACATCATGGCATGTGACCACTCGCCCCCGCCCCTGCACACACTGGTTATGGCCGCAATACATTCACAGTGCAGAAGGCGCCGTGTACGATGGCAGCGCATGTCATTGCAAGTTACAACTATAGTGCTAGCTAGACGTGGGCCTGGGGGCGTTGCACGTTTGTCATGACAAGGCTGGAGCATGCTAATACTTTAATATGCCTGAGTTCGAACGTTGTGCAACACAGAGGCGGTGTGGTGCCCTGCGTTTCCCAGCACTCTGCACACTAGGCCACATGCAAATGGCCACACAGCTACATAGGAGTCCAGTCAACAAGGGGAGTAGCGATCATAAGACCCCCTTTTGCGGTTGACCAGTGCTTTGCAGCACCGTTTCCTGCGAAGCGACACACATTTCTGCGCCAACGGCACAAGGTAGGCGGGCCGAAATGCGGAAGGTCAGGTGGGGCTCAGCGCTGCATGATGCCGACGATGTGGAGCCGGTGGATGTGGTAGTAACACCGGTGTTGCAGGCTGTGCAAGCCCCCGTGGTTCCCATTGTGGAGTAGTAGCCCACCGCACATATCGTACACGCGCCGCCACTGTAGGATCCGTACCCCGCAGCACATACTAGAACAGTGCGGAAAACCGAGCATGGGCATTTGTGAGTCGTGCGGGCCTGCGGAACAGGACTATATACAGCCAGCACAGGCTCACCATCATCTGCGCAATGTAGTGGTGAGTGTAAGGAACGTAACTGCCAGCCTGTAGGTGGCGCATGTTTGCATACTGTTTGGTGCCTGGCATATCCACTCCAGCCACACTTGGGCAGTAGAGCGCACTATTTTGCTGTGCATTTTTACCACAGCCTAGGCATGTACGCACAGCATATGCGCTTTGTGCACAGGTATAGAAGTGCAGTTCCACGGCATGCAGTCAGCAACTGTCGCCAACAGTGTCTCCGCACAACAGCAGCACAGCTCATGAACCGCGAGCTGGGCTGCAGCCTGAGACGGCGGAATACCTTGAGGCCGTGCCCAGTGCTGACAGGACCGTACTCATGCAGTACTAGAGGCATGCGGACAACGTACCCAACGTTTGACAAGTGGAGTGGGGACATATGGTACGCGGCAAGTGCTTCTGCCGTGGAGAGGTAGGCCACAGCCTAGGCGGCAGGACTGCAGCAAAAGACGGCGCCCGCGCAGAAACAATCAGCGCGGTGGCGATGGTCACGGTGGCGGCCGCGGCAGAGGCGGCGATGGCGGGCGGCAGGAGCGGCCGGGTTGACGGTGGCAACAACCGTGTGGAGTCCTCAACCGTTGACTGCGAGGGCTTACCACCACAGTTGGCCGATGTCATGGAGCCAGTGTTATATGTTGTAAGTCCAACGCCACAGGCAGTACATGGTCCGTAAGTGCCTCCAGTAGAATAGGTGCCTTGAGGACAGAGGTCACATGCTGCTCCGAGAGAGTTGGTACCGAAACCAGGAGCACACACTGACAGGGAGGGATGGGCATAGTGCATGGTGGTCAGGCAGCGTCTAGCTTTGCAGCAGAGATGAAAGCGCGAGACAAAGACACCCATCAATACCAGAGGTTATGCTCGTGGTGGCTTGACAGGCCATGGACGTGTGGTGCACGGACTGGGGAAAGTGGGGCCTGGCACTAGTTGCCGTCTGTACTATGCCCTCACAAACTGTTGTAACAGCACAATGTCATGCTTAGGTTCCGCTTCCGATCGGCCTGAGGGTTGTCGCACTCTGGTTATCAGCTGTGCTACCTTGTCAGACGCACTTTTCGCGTCACTGCTTCATCTCGATTATCGTAGCCTGCAGCTCTGCTGTGCACCACATGTTACAACGCAGACTAACGCGCATGCAAGAGGCCAGCGTGGTCACGCAGTTGTGTCTACCTGTAACAGCAGTACAAACGTGGCAGCTGCATTCCCATGCAGGAGCCTGTCGGCTTACCAGTGCATTGAGACAAGGAACTCGAGCCTGTGCTGGCTGTAGACATTCCTGTCCTGCAGGCTGTGCAGGCAGCAGTTGCACCTCCCATTGCATAGGTGCCTTGTGCACATATGGTGCAGGCGCCAGCAGAGTTAGTGCCGTAGCCGGCAGCACACCCTGTGACAGGTGAAGAAGGGACAGTAAAAAACAGGATCATGCAGTGCCATGCTTAGGCGACTGTAGAGCATGCAAGTCCGACGTGGAACCAAGTCAGCTAGGATTATGCAGATGTGCCGCGGCACTGCAAGACAGACGTTAGCCAGCACGTGCTTGTGTTCCAGAGACGCGCCACATATTCTGCGCACCAAAGCTCTGTGTGCTTGGCATATCCACCTGTTGTGCATTGCATCAGAACCTGCAAGTTGGTACACGCCACCATGAAGGCACCGTTTGCGTGCATCAGTGGTACCCGCACTTACCACAGTCATCTTGCTTGGTGGCCCCTGTCTTGCTGCCATATGTCCCAGCTGCGCACGGCGTGCACTTCACGTTTCCCTTCCCCGCCGCATACGTGTTCACAGGGCATTTTGTGCAACGGCCTGCGCCTGCTTTGTCTGAGAAAGAACCCTCAGCACATAGCTCACACGAGCTTCCGGAGGTGCCTGCGGCGCAGGGCACTGAGGTCAAGGCAGCGTATGACAGAGGGAGGTATGATAAGTTATCGTTTTCGAAGTGTCTTCGGTGGAAGGCACGATGATTTCAGACAGCGCTCAATGGTGGCGGCGCCAATGCCGCGCAAAATCCTTCACACAGCTACGCCACCTGAAAGCTTGCTGGGCAGCAGCAGCAAACAAAAGTGCACCAGCGCTGGTACTGCAGGTGCTGGGGGTGGCACATACTTTGCAAGCACCATGTATGTGTCCTGCGCACCGAAATCTGCCGTCCTGACACATTCACCTGCGGTGTGTGTGCCTCAATGTACATCCAACCATCCAATACCTCGGGCAGACAAGTCTATATGGATAGCCTGCTGCATGCAGAAGTGGTATTGGCACCCACCACAGTCATCTCGCTCGGTGGCTCCTGTCTTGCTGGCGTATGTCCCAGCTGCGCACGGCGTGCACTTAACGTTGCCCGTCCCCGCCGCATAGGTGTTGACAGGGCATGTGGTGCAAGTGCCTGCGCCTTGTTGGTCTGAGAAAGAGCCCTCAGCACACGGCACACACGTGTTTCCGGATGTTCCTGTGGGGCATGGTGCTGAGGTGCAGGCACACGGCAGAGGCAAGCGCGGTGAGTGGCAGGACTTGCTTGGCGGAAGTCACAGCATTTCACACAAGTGCCAATGGCGGCAGCGTTGCACGCCCATGGTACTTTGTACACAGTACCGGTTATCCAAGTACTGGTATATGTGACAGAGCTCTGTGCATGCCCAGCAGCTGTGTGAGGGCACCCTCGCCAAGCAAAAATACGTATGCTGCTGATCCTTGCCGTACAGCTAAATACTTGTGTCAACACCATATGCATTCGAGCACCACTCCAAAAGTATTCATGTCATGGTACCTAACAGCAAGGCACTCAAAACTCCTGCAATTCTGACAACCCGCCAGGCTTCTCAGCCAGGGTGGGAGCCCAAAACCGGGTGTCTTGCTTACCGCACTCCTGCGGGCTCTTGGCGCCCACCCTGCCGTTGCCGCCGTACGCGCCGGCCACACAGGGCACGCACATGGCATTGCCCACGCCGAACGCAAAGCTGCCGCTCGGGCACAGCTCACACTTGACGGCGCCCGCTTCGCCCGAGAATGTGCCCGCGGCACACGGCATGCAGCTCTGGCTGGGGGCGTCCAGGAAGTAGCCGGGGTGGCAGGGCACTGGAAGCCCGGGGGCAGTGACACACAGGGCATGCGGGGCAGCGGGGAGAAGCACAGTTGGCGGACAGCACTGGCGCAGTGTGCAAAAATGTGGGGACACAGCAGCTCGCTGTCTCACGCTGTTGACCCTGTTTGGCGCACCATGGCGGGCAAGAAGTGGCAGCCACACAGAGGTTGCTAGGGGCGTAGATGCTGCCGTGGCTGGGGCAACATGCCAGGCCACAGCGTGTGTGGGTGATTTGCCCGCCTGGTGACCCTTCACGCGCCGGTCAGCGCTTTTGTGGGCCAAGAATGTCGATGCATGAGATGTGGCACATGTTGATGGCGGGTAGGCCCACAGCGGGCTGGTAGCTAGCAGACTGTGGAAGGACGCTGCTTCCTACTACCTATGCCCCCACCAATTGCCACGCCGGCTGCCTTCGAATCAGTGTGTGCATATAGCAGCTGTCATGCACTGGTAACGCAGCCGGCAAAACGCATGTGTGCCTGGGCGTTAACGGCGTATGCACTTACCGCAGTCATCCGCAGAGGAGGCTCCTTTGTAGGTAGTGTATGTCCCGATAGGGCAGCGCGTGCACTTAGCGACATCGGTGTCATCTGAGTACGTGCTGACAGGGCAGTCCTTGCACGCCGTCCCATTCAGGAACGACCCAGGGTGGCACACCGTACCTGAAGGTCGACACAGCATCAGGAGCCAGGTGTCAGTTGCCGATTTCTCGAACAAGCGGGGAGCCTGAATTGCGCGCTATCCGCACGTTCAACCATGAGGACGCGCACAGAATTACCGAGAGAATGCATGCGGCTTGAAACTGACAAGCCCATGGAAGCTCATCACTACCTAGGCCAGGCTCTGACTTCTTCACGTGGTGGGGCCCTGACAGGCCGCGCTCTGCCTATTCGTCCGCAGCTTGCAATGTGCTGAGCACTGCTGCCGAGCACTGCGGCTAGTGCCCTAATAAGACCTGGTGCTGTAGCGCACCGGTTGCGCTGCTGCACATCTCAACACTGTCACTGCTGGCTCAAGCGCCAGCCATTGCAACTCGTTTCTTGGACAAATGGTGCTTGCGCCAGTGGCATCTGCAACCCGAACATATCGCTCCACAGGGTTTCAGAAGCGTACCTCACCTACTCTGCGCTGGACTGCAGTGGCTGCGTGACACATATCAGGCGACAGGCCCGACTGCATGTGGAAGTGCACCATCACGCCACCGCACCTGCTCCATTACATACTCACATATGCCTACCTGCAGGCACCGTGCCGTGCACATCAGTACTGAGCTCCTCTACCGCAACGCGCCTGTTGCAAGAGTAACACGGCCACTGGAAGTGCCATACCATACCAGAAGCACACACAACAAATAGCAGATAGGCTAATCACGCCACCGGCATAGGCCTACCATTTGCCCCAACCACGGCAGCATCTGGGCTTGGCAGGCTTTTACTTTCTTTCCACAAAACTGAAAGAAAGAAAAAAAATGGAAACTCACCACAGGCGCTCACAGACGCCGCGCCTTCGTGCGGCGTGCTGGTGCCGTCTGGGCATGCAGTGCAGTCAGCCATTCCCACTTTGTCCGTGTAGGTTCCGTACGGGCACAGGAAGCAGAAGAGGTTCCCATATCCTGGTGCGCACTGGCCCATGGGGCAGGGCCGGCACGCAATGCCGCCGTACCCAAACATTCCAGGCACACACTGCGAGGTGTTGAACTTGTTCGACCCCTGCACAGCGTTTTGCGAAAAAGTGTGTATGGTAGCCATGCGTGAGGCAGGACCGCAGCGGCAGCAGCAGCAGCAATGGGCGGTACGTGCCAGCCACAACCTGAACCGCCATGGCTGCTGTTTGTCGAAGGTGGCGTGACCTAGGTGGCTGGCAGACATGGCACGCACTCAGCAAGCTGCTGGATGCTCTCACATTCCCATGTGTTCATTTCAAGGCACCATAAACATTTCTGTAGCTAAGATGTGTGCTAGCGCAGAGCCGACCTCCAGACTGACCAAGCAGTGGTGTGCACAAGCCATGGTTTGCAGTGAGCGTGCTTGGGATGCCCGTGCTTGCAGCAACACTGCACCAAGCACACATGTCAGGCACACTTACTCTGTTCTTGCGATCACGGCCTGCAGCTCCACCCTTGAGGCCGCGGCCTTCGCTGATGTGCGCGGCAGGCGCGGAGCGCAGGGACTGTGACCAGGAATGCACAAGGGACATTGGAAAAGTTGCGGCACTTTCAGCAAGGGAAAGCCAGTGCCGTGTGCGCAAGTGCAGGTAATAGTGCCCCACAAGGGCTCCCACGCACCACTGGCAAAGCACACTATGCACGCCCGGTCACAAGCCGGCGGCCACACCAGCAATGTGCAATGCAGTCATCCCGATGCCTCCGCTATGGTTCCCGTGCCCAGGTATCAACTGCCAATGGCACCAGAAGCTGGCGGTTTGTCCGGCAGGACCCAAACTAAGTGGCGGACATTCCACTTCTGTGCCTTGCCAGCCTGGCGAATGTGCACTGCGCTGTCTCCGCCCATCACACGTGCATCAGCTCCTGGGCTGTGGCAAAAACTAGCACGTGGCGACCGTCTGACCTGTGCATGCTTGTGCGCCGTGGGGTGGTCCGCGCTCAGCGGCCTCACGACACCGTCAGCCCCGATTTGAGCGCCTGCGCGGGTAGCAAAGTAGAATGGAGGTGTGCACAGCAGGGGCTGCTGCAGTCATAATCATGATTGCAGCTGAAAAAGAGGCCAAACTCCGCAGGTGCTGCAAAGCGTGCCGCTGTCATGGCACGCGCCGCCATGAGCGCATGATTGCCGCAAACATCAAAAGGCACTGCTGCACTGTGGCCATTGCCGTGACTGCTACTGCTGCTGCTGCTGCTGCTGCTGCTGCTGCTGCTGCTGCTGCTGCTGCTGCTGGTGCTGGTGCTGGTGCTGCTGCTGCTGCTACTACGTTGCTGCTGCTGCTGCTGAGCAGCACTGCTGCTGCTTTTCTTACTTCGGTTCCTGCTGCTGGTGGTGCGCATGCTGGTGCTAGTGTTACTGGTGCTGGTGCTGGTGCTGGTGCTGGTGCTGCTGCCGGTGTTGGTTGTGCTCATGCACGCACAGCACAATGATGCCCGCGCAGCACAGAGCAGCGCCTGCGGGTTAGCTGACACACATTCCAAGGCGTTCGCACCTTCTTGGGTCTGCCCAATGCGTGCCTCCGTGCAGACACACGATAGAATAGCTACCAAGCCCGCCTTCCTGGCCCAGCAGCGCATCCTGGCCCCCGCTGCTTCCGGCAGACACGGCGGACAGGCCTGCTGGTGCGATGGTCTTGCACTGCTCGCGGGCAGCCACTGCTCTGCTGGAAGGTGCCTAGCCCCAGCGCTCAGGTGACGTGAGTGCTGCAACATGAAAGGCCTTGCCATTTGTTGGTCATACAACGTCCCGCGCGCAGCCTAACGCCGCTTGGCGTCCAAGGGGTGACGGTTTCAGGCGTTTCAGTTTGCAACCTGAGGTGCGCAGGGTGTAGCCGCAGTGTGTAGCCACGCAGCTGTACTGTGTGCGGGCCGGGTCTGTAAAAAGCATCGGACCGCGAGGTGCGCATAATGAGAATACACACAACCCCTTTTGCCTGTCGCCTGCGTCGCTGCTTGTAAGTAAACCGGCGGGAGAGAGACCAAGCAGCTGCGACGACGCGTCTCACGCTCCCGTCGTCACCCTACCTGCCTGTTAATGCTGTAAATGCAGCTGTGCGTGCGGGGGACATACACGGCCGACTTTCGGCAGCGTCATTCTTTTGCAAAAGGTAAGCCCGGCTTTGGTGGTGTCTTCTGAGTCTCTGATGATAGCGTGGCCAGGTGGTGCGCGCTGGTTGCGCAACTACTCCCCCCCCCCCGCTTTCTCGCGGCACTCTGGCCTGGCATGTTGCGCAGCCAAAGGCTGGCATTGTGTGCCCCAGCCCTGGCAGTGTTTGGGGTCAGCAAACTTTCAAAACAGTAGCTGGAGCTTACCTTACCCGAAGTACCTAGTAGAACTGTGCCACCCATAGGATATACCACCGTCTGGAGTCCCCGCCTCACTCACACGTAGCGGCATGGTCTCCTTCGCCATGTGTTCATCCGCGAAAAAACAGCTTGTGACTGTGCCACAGGCCGCGCTGCAGGGAGGGCAGCAACCACAGGATGTATCAACTGTTGGGCATGTGCCAAATGAAACTATCCAGAAAGAGGAATGCCGCCGCATGACCTTACAGAGCAAGTCGCAGTGTGGCAGTGGGTGCATCATCATTGCACTGCACATGTCAAAACGGGCAGCATTACCAGAGCAGAGCAGACAGTGAATCTATGCCCTGGTTACACCACGTCACAAGTACGGGCACCCAAACAAGATTCAACGGGCTGCAGGTGTCATTGAGATGTGGCTGACGTGTGTGGGGTTATGCTTTGTGTGTGAGCCTGGCCTGCTGCCACGCCGCATTTGCGTGCAACTAAGCTCGCATCTGGTGGCCAAGTGGTAGTACAACTCAAAGTCTAATAAAGCTACATGGCACCTCAAGGCAAGAGCGCATTGGCCAGTGAGGGATTGCGCACCCCACACACGCAGGCGCTGAGCACAAGGGCCCTACGTAGATGCTGTCAAACACTTTGAAGACGGGCGCACACCGCACACATGCACTACACGTAGCAGGCACACACCACAGCAGGCACAGGGAGGTGCCGGCACAAGGTACGTGAAGGTGCACATACATGGACCAGTACACACAAGGTACCAGTAAGCACAAGCGGCACACACAGGTGTCACTCACAAGCGTCACACATGGGTGCCAGTCACAAGAGGCACACACTGGTGCCTGTCACAAGGCGGCACGCACCAGTGCCTGTCCCCTAGGGGCGCATGCAGCGTCAACAGTGCATGCAGCGCCAACAGCGCATACGGCGCGACACGTGGCGCGACACGGTGTGAGCACGTACAGTGCTCACAGGTGAGTGCTCACCGTGCACATGGCACACACACACCTGCCAGAGGTTTTTGTTCAACAAGTGGAGTACAGAAAGCGCCAGTAGTCACAAACACCGCATCTGAATACTCATCTAGGAGCGATATGTTTGATTGGGCTGTGGTATGTTGGTTGTGCTTACCGGAGCACTGCCAGTCAAGGCATATGTATGGTGCTTGGTGGAGGAGGGTATGGCAGTTTGCGCACGTGCAATTGCACAGTTGTGGTTCCTTAGGGTGCCCACAACGGGCACCGCGGGAGAAGGAACCCTGTCAGGAAGTTTTCCGGGCACTGTTCTGGAAGCGTTCTTGGGTTGACGCAGCACCCGCACGGTTGGGGTTTCTCCATTTCTGTTAAACAAATAGGCATGACTGTGACCTCAAATATCACTCTCGCCAGCTCCACAGCGCGGCATGTTGCAGCGGCCGAGTCACGCCTCATCGTGCACCCGCTGCCTGCCAATTTCTTTCGGTCAGAAATGAGTATGGCCAAAACCACCCACGGTGGATGAACAGGCATCTCCCGCGGCGTGCGTAGTAGCAAATGTCACAGCTCCTCGAAGAACCCGGGTCGAACTGTCTCTTGCATTAATTCATTGTTCAGATTCGTCTGGCAGATAACAAACACACAGGTGTTGTTACATGCAACAGTATTTCTCAGCACTCCTCCACGGGCTCAGATTCAACTCACTCACACCAATCGGCGCCATTGCGTAGGGTCACAGTCCTGTGTGCGCCGATGTGGCAGCGCACCGCCACCCTCTCTTTGCCAGCGGTTTCCTCCCGCGCGCCAGAGGTTGGCATAAATAATGTGTGCTCTGCCTTGCTTCGGCTAAAAAACAGGTTCTCCTGCCCAGCCGGGTGTCAACAGCAGCACAACAGCCAGGGTTGCAACAGTGCCAATAAGTGCGACACTTTGCAACCGCCGCCACCACCACTACTGACACCCGCAACAGCAGCACTGAAGGCGCCGTCCCAAAAAATGCAACTCGCCACTCAGGGCATTGTCGTGTGCACTCCCAACTTGAACAGCACCCTCTGCTCAGCAGTACCAACAGCACCCCCCCCCCCCCGCCACTGCGCCACCAGCAGCCCGACAGAACCAGCCTCCTTTCCTCCGCTGCTACGCCTTACTATGCGCCACTGCCAGCCGCAGTCGCAGCGGCCCCGCCTCCTCCGAGAAGTCAACCTGCGGCCGCCACACATGCAACATCCGAGGCAGCGGTTTCAAGGGCAGTTAC
>JAULBY010023562.1:0-117591 GCA_032358315.1 Ophiocytium majus | reverse complement strand
CAGTGTACTCGCCCGTCTGGGCGTTGTAGCCGAAGCCGCCGGAGCCTTCCTTGATCTTCTCAACGACCATGTCGCCGTCAACACCCGCGTTGATGGCGATCTGCTTGGCACACGCCTCGACGGCGGTGAAGACGATGTCGTAGCCGATCTTCTCGTCGCCCTTGGCCTTGGACTGGGCCTTGAGGATCGCATCCTGCGTGCGGATGAGGGCGACACCACCGCCGGGCACATAGCCGGCCTTGGCGGCGTGGCGGGTGGAGTGGAGCGCGTCATCAACCGCGTCCTTCTTCTCCTTCATGGCGATCTCGGTGGCCGCGCCCACGTTGATGATGACCACGCCGCCGGTGACGACGATGTTGGTCGGCTGGGCGACGCTGTTGTAGACGGTGAAAATCACATCGCTCACCGAACCGCCTGCGGGGATCGAAGCCCCGGCGGTGCCGGCCTTGGGGGTCAGGGTGACCTTGGTGCCGACCTGGGTCCAGTTGGCGTTGTACACCGCAGCCACGGCCGGAGCGTCAAAGGTCACCGACCAGTTGGAGACGGGCGCCGACGTGGTATTGGTCAGGGTGAATTGGCCGTTGTAGCCGTTGCCCCAGTCGTCTTTTTTGGAGTAGACGCCGGTGACCCCGGTTCCACCGCCGCCGCCACCGCCGCCGCCCGAGACAACTATCGTGAAGATCTCCCAGCCTTGGGCCGCCGTCCGGTCGGCGGCCAGCTTGGCCGCTTTGTCGAGGTCGGCACACACGTACTTTCCGTTCGAATCGGCTCTGAGGGCATATTCATCGTTGCCCTTGGCTTCGAGGGTGAAGTACTCCCAGCCCTGGGCGACGGGACGGTCGGCCACCAGGGCGCCGGCCTTGTTCAGGTCGGCGCTGACGAACTGTCCGTTGCTCTTGGCTTTCAACGCGTATTTTCCGCCGGCCTGGGGAACCAGGGTGAAGGTCTCGGCGGTGTCGCGGTTGGCGACCAACTGTCCGGCCTGGGCGGCGTCGACGCCGACGAATTTGCCGTTGGCGCCTGCTTTCAGGGTCACATCGCCGGAGAACCCGGCGGCCAGGCCCCGGGCGGCGGGCCCGGCGGCGGTCGCGGTCGCGGTCATGGTCGCGACGGGGCTTTGGCAGGCCACCAAGGCCGCCAGTCCAAGACCCGCGAGGGCCTTCATCATCCAATGCTTCATAAGCATCCTCCTGTGTGAGGTCGATTCTGCCCCCACTTCGGGATGCCTAATAAACAAAGTGTTTATGGAAATCGAAATTCCATGCGAAAATGGCGCCATGGAGACCTGGTGCCTTGTCATCGATTGGATCGGAAATGAGTTTGCCGACGCCGTTACCCGGATTGTGCAGGACCATTGCCGCCGGAACGGCCGGACCTTTCTGCTCTTCACCCTCGGGTCCCTCAGCTACCATCTGGACGAAGCGGCCCTGGGGGCCCACGTGGTCCCGGTGCTCCGGCTCCCCCGGATCGACAGGTTCCTGTACAGCGCCGGCCAGATTGTCCGGGGCGGCGGGGCTGACAAACTCGCGTCCTTGGTCCGCCCCCTGGCACCGAAGCCGGCCGTCACCCTGGGGGCAAGGATTCCTGGGCTCCCCTATTGCGAAGTTCAACACGACCAGGCGTTCTTCTCCCTCCTGGGGCACCTGTGGGACCACCATGGGTACCGGCGGTTCGCCTGGGTGGGGGGGCCTCCGGACAACCCGGTCGCGGTTCACCGGAGAGCCCTTTTCATAGGCTTCCTCGCCGCCCGGAACCAGACCTTGGTGCCGGACCTCGACGTTCCGGGCGACTTCAACCTGACGGCGGGCCGGGAGGCCGGCGAACGGCTGGCGGACCGGACCGGCGAATTCGACGTGGTCGTCGCCGCCAACGATTCTATGGCTGTGGGAATCCGGGAAGTCCTGGGCCCCGGGATCCCGGTCACCGGGTTCGACAACCATCCTTCGGCCCGGCAGACCGGCATCACCACCGTCGACACCGAGTTGGCCGAGGAGGTCCTGGCCGCCCTGGACTACCTTTCCCAGGGAGCCCTGGACACCGCCCTCGGGGACCCCGAACCCCGGCTGATGGGGCGGCTGGTGGTCAGGAGCAGCTGCGGCTGTCCGCCCGGGCCCGAAGAGCCGGCGCCGCCGGCCGTCCCGGGCTCCAGCTCCACCGAACGGGTGGGCCCTCTCTTTGAGGCCATTTTGGAGGCGGCCGACCTGTCAGAACTGGCAGGCCGCCTGAAGCACGCCCTGCCCTCGGAGGAAATTTCGTACTGGAAAATTCTGCCGTCCCTGGAACGCGGCGACCGGAGCTCCGGCCTCGATCTCTGGCCCCAGGGTTCTTCCTCGGTTCCTGAACTGGTGGTCCACTCCCTCTTCCGGGACGACGAGCTCTACGGCTACCTGGTCCACGACCTGAGCCAGCAGAACTACACGCTTTCGGAGTGGCTGCGGATCAACCTGAGCCTGACCTTCCATGCCTGGCACCGGCGAAGCGGCAACCTCCAGGTCCAAAAACTGCTCCAGACCGAACTCGACAGGTTCACCCGCCGTCAGAGGGACGTGGAGGGGGTGCTCAACTCCCTGCCCGTCTGGATCGTCGAGCTCGACCGCCGGCTCCAGCTGCGTTACGGCAACCAAGCCTGGAAGGACCTGACCGGTTGGACCGGTCCCCGGGTCCAGGGCCCCCTGAGCCGGACGGTGGCCCCCTTTGACGCGGAACGGCTGGAGAACCGGCTGTTTTCCACCTTGAAAACCGGGAAAGCTTCGAGCGTCGACTTTCACTTTGTGACGCCCGCCGGCAAGCGGTCCTCGGTCCTGGGGGAAATCCATCCCCTCACCGAAGAAGACGGCTCCCCGTTGGCGACCCTCTTTGGGTCCCTCCATGGCGGCGGCGGACTGAGGCTGGTCGGACTGGACCTCCAACCCCTGGTGGAAGGCATCCTCCAGCCGGAAGACCTGATGTTCCAGCACTTTGATTTCAGCCCCCGGGAACAGGAAGCCATCCGCTGGCTTGCCCAGGGCCTGGACTCGGAACAGGTGGCCGAAGCCATGGAGATCGCCCCGGCCACGGTCCGGGTCATCCTCCACCATGTGTATACCAAGGCCGGGGTGACCAAGAAGCGGGAGCTCCTCGACCTTTTGGCCGACTACAACGCCCGGGCGCCCCAGCCCCAGTCGCTGACCCAGGTGCTGTTGAGCCGGATCCTCTCGCCCTCATGACGAGGTGATTTCCAGGGAGGCGGACAGCCGGAGGTCCGAGGCCGAAGCCCCGACGTGGATGGTGTAGGACCCCGGGTCGGTCTCCCACCGGGCCGAATCGACGTTGTACCAGGCGAAATCCCGGGGAACCAGGTTCAGCGTAACAGGACGCCGGTCTCCCGGGTCCAGGAACACCTTGGCGAAGGCCTTGAGCTCCTTGACCGGCCGGGGGACCCGGCTCCGGGCCGGCGATACGTAGACCTGGGGGGCTTCGGCCCCGGACCGGGAACCGGTATTCACCAGGTCGAACCGTACGGCGACCGATTCTCCCGCCGGCAGGGACTCCTTCGACAGCACGAGGTTTTCGTAGGCAAACGAGGTGTACGACAGGCCGAAACCGAAGGGGTACCGGGGAGCCACGCCGGTCCGGTCAAAGTGGCGGTAACCGCCGAACACCCCGTCGGTGAGCTCAACCCTCAGGTCACCGTCGCCGTCGTGGTAGCTGCCGAACGACGACCGGTCTTCGAGACGACGCTCGAAGGTGGCCGGAAGCCGGCCCGAGGGGTTGGTTCGGCCGCAGAGGATCTCGGCCACCGCCGTTCCCCCTTCCTGGCCAGGAAACCACGCGTGGACGATGGCGGCGGCCCGGTCGTGCCAGGCTTCCATGTCGACGTTGCCGCCGGCGGTGAGGACCACGGCCACCCGGGGGTTGCGGTCAAGGACTTCCAGAAGAAGCTTCTCGGTGTCGGAGGGCATGGCGAAGGCCCTGTCGGCCCCTTCGGCCTCGCTGCGGTGGTTGAAGCCCCCGCAGAAGACAACGGCGTCGGCGCCCGAGGCGGCCTCGAGGGCCGCCTCGTATTCGGCACCTTTGCGCCGGAGAAGATCCCAGCCCAGGCAGCAGGAATTCCACCCCCGGATGTTCCGGAACTCGAGGACGAGCCGATGGACCCCGGCCCGGAGCTCGACCGGAACCCAATGGTCACCGAAGGCCTCCCGGTCCCAGCTGTCGAACACCTTTTTCCCGTCGACAAGGAGCCGGGCGGCCCCGTCCCAAAGGTGCAGGTAGAAGTCCACCGTGCCCGGGGACGAAACTGTCATCCGGGCCGTGGCCCGGAACGAGAAGGCCTTCTTGTCTACGCCCTCGGCGATGGGCTGGTCCTTCCAGATGTGGTTGAGCCGATCTTCCACCCGGACCAAGACCGGGGTCCCCGAGAGGTCATTGGAGTTGAAATACTCCACCTCGACGCCGATCTTGCCGCCAGCCGTTTGGTAGACCGACTGTTCAAACGCGTCAAAGGCGATTTGCGGATCGAGTCCCCGGGCGTGGACCACCTCGGTCTGGGGTCCCGCGGTGTCCCGGAGCCCGGCCAGGACTGAAACCGTCCGCCAGCCCGGGTTGTAGCCCGAGCCGCCCCCGCAGACCACGGCCGGGTCTGAGTTGGGACCAAGGACGGCCACCCGGCGGAGGGTAGGCTCCAGCGGTAAAAGGCCGTCGTTCTTCAGGAGCACGATGCTCTGCCGGGCCACGTCGAGGGCCACCGCCGCGTTTTTCTGGTTCCGGTCCGGGTCGTCGATCTTTTGGTCCCGGCCGATCCAGTCGAAGGCCATGGCCAGCCTCAGGAGCCGCCGGACCTTGTCGTCGATGACCCGGGGAGACAGCCGTCCCTCCCGGACCGCGGGGACCAGGTGCTCCCGGTTCATCCAGACCGCCCAGGGCATTTCGAGGTCGAGTCCGGCTTCGGCGGTGTTCAAGGCGCTGTATACCGACACCCAGTCGGACATGACGATGCCGTCGAACCCCCACTCTTCCTTGAGGATGCGGAGCAGGGGGCCGTTTTCGGCGCAAGGGAGTCCGTTGACCCGGTTGTAGCCCGTCATGACGGCGGCGGCGCCGCCTTCCTTCACTCCGGCTTCGAAGGCCGCCAGGTAGACCTCCCGGAGGGTGCGCTCGTCGACGTCGGAGCTGACCTTGTTCCTGTCGAATTCCTGGTAGTTGACCGCATAGTGCTTCAGGGTGGCGGCGACCCCCTGGGCCTGGAGGGCCCGGACGTAGGCCACGGTCATCTTGGAGGTGAGGGCCGGATCTTCGCCCAGGTACTCGAAGTTGCGGCCGCACAGGGGCGACCGGTAGAGGTTGAGCCCCGGCCCCAGCAGGATGTGGATGCCCCCGGCCCGGCAGTCCCGGGCCACGGCTTCGGCGTACCGGGCGGCCAGGGCGGTGTCAAAACTGGCGGCCAGGGCGATGGTGGCCGGATAGGTGGTGGTGTCGTGGATCCACCAGTGGACTCCCACGGTGGCGTCGGCCATCCGGAACGAAGGAATGCCGACCCGGGCGCACGAAACCGTGTTCCCGGCTTCCCCGGAGTCACCCTTGGCTCCCCCCAGAAGATCGATTTTCTCTTCAAGGGTCATGCGGTTCAGCAGGACGTCGATCGAGGCTTCCATGACGGGATCGGGTTTCTGAAAGGCATAATACGAGCTGTGCATAAGAGGTCTCTTGGGGAGGATTTTGGGAAAAGGGAGAAGGCGCGGAGGCCCTGGCGGCCGGGTCCTCCGCGCCTGAAGTCGTTACTTCGTCCAGAGGGCGATCCGGTCCTGGATCAGGCCGGTCATGGCGGCGGCCATGGGTCCGGTGGTGGCCTTCAGCTCCACCAGGAAGGCGTCGTACTTCTTGTCGAAGTCGGCGGGCTTGCCGAGGACCATTTCGGTGATCCGCTTGCGGACGATATTCTGTTCCTTGTCCCAGTGCTGCTTCAGGATGTTGTCGTCGGCGATGGGGATGTTCCAGGCGGCGCCCCAGGCTTTCACGGGGAATTCGCTGGCCTTGGGAATCAGGTCGCCCCAGAACTTGACCTTGTAAGCCTTCAGGGCTTCCTTTTCGGTATCGGTGTAGCCGTCGAGGATGGTGTCGGGGTTGGTCACGGTGTAGAAGCTGCCGCTCTTGTCGGCGGCGCCGTCACCGTAGCGCAGGCTCAGGTTGTTGTAGTTGCCGACGCCGACCTTCTTGGTGTAGGCGGTCATGTCGTCCTTCCGGGCGGCCACGGCGGCGGGGGTCTGGACGCGCTTGCCGTTCACAACGGTGTAGTCCTTGCCCTGGATGCCCCAGTTGATCAGCACCTGGCCTTCGTCGCTGGCCAGGTAGTCGAGGAACTTGATGGCCTTGACGGGATCCTTGCAAGCGGTGGTGATGGCGATGCCCCAGCCGCCGTCGAAACCGACGGACTGGTTGTACCGGGCCTTGATGTCGGCCTTGGTGGTCACAGGGAACCGGCCGTAGATCTTGTCGAAGGCTTCATCGGCCTTCAGGGCGTTGATGGCATCGCCGATTTCCCAGTTGGCGTCGATGAGTCCGACCACCCGGCCGGAGGCGATCTTGGCCTTGTACTGGTCGTACTTCTGGGTGAACGATTCCTTGTCGAGGAGGCCGATGTCGTTCATGTGGTTGAGCCACTTGAAATATTCGCGCTCTTCGGGGCGGAAGTAGTGTTCCTGGGCGGCGTAGGTCTTGGGGTCGATGGACCATTCGCCGTCGTCGTGGGCGCCGGTGGCCCAGAAGGCGGGGTTCGAAACGGTGATGACGAAGCGCCAGTCGTCGGCCAGGAGCGACAAGCCGATGGTGGGCTTGCCGTCGGTGGTGGGGTTCTTCTTCACGTACTCGGCGATGACCTTCTCGTAGTCGGCCAGGGTCTTGACGGCCGGATACTTCTGGTCCTTGAGGGCCCTCAGCTGCAGCTTGAACCAGGCGTCGGTGTCGTAGGAAACCGAGTTCAGGGTCGAGTAGGTGGGAACAAAATAGATGGCCTTGTTCTTCGAGTTGTAGCGCAGGCGCTTGATCTGGTCGCCCAGGGCGGCCTTGATGTTCGGGGCGTGCTTGTCGATCAGGTCGGTGAGGTCGAGGAGGTAGCCGGCGTCGATGAGCTCAGCGCTCTTGGCCTTGGGGGAGATCAGGTCGGGGAGCTGGCCGCTGGCGGCGATCAGGGCGATCTTCTGTTCGGCGTCGCCGATGGCCTGTTCGACGGTCAGGGACACGCCGGTCTTGGCGGTGATCGCCTTGCCGACGTCGTCCTGCATCCCGGTCCAGTTGGGGAGAGGGTCGTAGGTAAAGAACTTGAGGTTCGTGGTCTGGGCAAGGGCGCCTTGGCTGAGAACCAGGGCCGCCGCCAGAACCATCAGAGACTTGATTCGCATGGAATCCTCCTGAACGTGCATCCGATAACTGTTTTCATCTGCCGGCAACGCCGACAATTCTTTCTCTGGTAAGGAATCAGCCCTTGACGGCGCCGATGGTCATCCCGCTGACGAAGTACCGCTGCAGGAAGGGGTAGACGATGAGGATGGGGACGACGGTGACGATGGTGATGGCCATCTTCACCGACTCAGGCGACACGGCCTGGACGTTGATCAGGGCGTTGGCGCTGTGGACCGCGTCCTGTCCCGCCGCCTGGGTGCTCTGGAGCACCTTCATCAGCTCGTACATCAGCACCGTCAAACCCGGCTCCGACCCGTTGTAGAGGTAGGTGTCGAACCACGAGTTCCACTGGCCGACGGCCACGAACAGGGCGATGGTGGCCAACACGGGCTTGCACAGCGGCAGGATGATCTGCCAGTACACCGTCCAGTCCGAGGCCCCGTCCATGAACGCCGATTCCGACAGCTCCAGGGGCAGGTTCTCCATGAAACTGCGGATCATGAACACGTTGAAGGCGCCCAGGATGGCCGGCAGGATGTACACCAGGAAGGTGTTCATCAGGTGGAGGTCCCGGATGAGGAGGAAGAAGGCAACCAGGCCGCCGGAGACGTACATGGTGATGGCCAAAAAGGCCGAGACGAACCGGCGGAACCGGAAATCCTGCCGCGACAAGGTGTAGGCCACCATCGAGCAGGCGAAGATGGCCAAGAGGGCCCCCGAAGCGGTCCGTGCCACCGAGTTGGCAAAGGCCTGGAGGAGGCTGCCGTACGTAAAAATGGTCTCGAAGTTCTGCAGGGTGAACTTGCGGGGGTAGAAGGTGATGCCTCCCCTGACCGTGTCGCTCGACTCGTTCAGGGCGATGGCCAGGACGTTGAGGAACGGATAGACCGTGGCCACCACCAGGGTCACCATGATCAGGTTGTTGATGACGATGAAGATACGTTCGCCGGTGCTGGTGCGGGAAAACAGGCTTCTCATGGGGGACTCCTCAGATGACGCTTTTGCCGGTGAATTTTTTGAACAGGCCGTTGGCCAGGAACAGCAGGGTCAGACTGACCCCGGAATTGAGCATGCCCACGGCGGTTCCCAGGGAGTACTGACCCTGGCCGATGCCCGTCTTCAGGGCGTAGAGGTCGAGCACTTCGGACTTGTCGATGACGATGTTGTTGCCCAAGAGAAACTGTTTCTCGAACCCGATGGAGAGGATGCTTCCGATGGAGAGGATCATCAGAACGATGACCACGTGGCTGATCCCCGGGAGGGTGACGTGCCAGATCTGCCGCAACTTGCCTGCCCCGTCAACCTTGGCGGCCTCGTACAGCTGGGGATCGATGGCGGTGATGGCGGCCAGGAAGATGATGGCGTTCCAGCCCATCTCCTTCCACAGGTCCGAGGCGGTGACGATGCCCCAGAACAGGTCGGGGTGTGCCATGAACTGGATGGGTTCCTGGATGAGGCCAAGGGCCAGCAGGAGGCCGTTGATGGCGCCGCTGTCGGTGGAAAGCATGAGGTAGACCATGCCGGCCACCACCACCCACGAGATGAAGTGGGGAAGATACGAAATGGTTTGGACCACCCGCTTGAAGATCCGGCCCCTCAACTCGTTCAGCAGAATCGCGAAAAGGATGGGCAGGGTGAAGTTGACAATGAGAGACAGCAGGCTCATGGCCAAGGTGTTGGTCAGGGCGTTGTAGAACCGGGGATCCTGGAAGATTTCGGCGAACCACCGGAAGCCCACCCACTGCTGTTCAAAGAAGCCCCGGGACGGCCGGTACTTTTGGAACGCGGTGATCCAGCCCCAAAGAGGCAGGTAACTGAAGACGAAGGCCAGGGACAGCAACGGGAAGGACATCAGGATCAGATGGGTCTGGGAACCCAGCTGCCGGCGGCTCTTGATCTTCGGTATGGATGGTTTCGGCATGAAGGCAATCTCCCGGGAAAGTCTTGGCAGTCAGACTACGGGGAGGCGGCCAATCGTCCCAGCGACGGGAAGAAGGGTTCGGACCAGTACGAAAAGTACTGGTCGGAGGGTCAGTTCTCGGGGTCTCCGGCCAGGAGGCGGTTGAGGACCATCAGAAGGTAGTGGCCGTGGCCGTGCCGGGCCGCCTGGTGGTCCTGGACCAGGTCGAGGAGTGCCGCCCGGTTGTCGACGCCGAACTTGTCAAAGATGCGCCCGATGTGGCCTTTCACCGTGCTTTCGGCGATGGACAGCCTTTCGGCGATCTCCCGGGACCGGAGGCCGTAGAGGACGAGGATGAGGACCTCCTTCTCCCGCCCGCTGATCTGGTGGGCCTCGAGGAAGGCCGCGTCGGGCAGAGTCGACTCCACAGCCACGGGCAGGGGGTCGAGGGCGTGCCACCTCAGGCCCAGGGTACCGTCGGCCGACCGGATCACCGACAACTGGACGACGAGGAGGCTCCCCTGCCCTCCCCCTCCGGCGACCCGGATCCCCGGGTGGGGCAGTTCGGTGACCTCGGAAAGACGGGAGAGCACGCCATCGAGTTTGGCCCGGTCCGCCGGCGACAGCCGGGGCTTCAGCGACTCGCCGGGCTGGAGCCCCAGACTGGTTTCCGCCGCCCGGTTGCCGTAGGTGACGGCCAGCCGCGAGTCGGTCTCCCACATGAGCATGGGCACCATCTGGGCCATGTCGCGGTAGCGCTCTTCGCTGCGCCGCAGGTCTTCCAGGGCCTTCTGCTTCTGGTCCTCACCGGCCTGGCGCTCGGCCACCAAGCTGCAGAGGTAGAGGGCCTGGGCGGCCTCCTCCTGGATGGTGGCGTAGATCACCGGGTCAACCCCGGAACCTGTGAGGGCCAGGGTGCCGAACCAGCGGCCCTGGGAAACCAGGGGGAGGAAGACCAGCTCGTCCTGGGCTCCCGCCCCGGGCCAGGGGGCCCCGAGGGCGGCGCCGGTGATCCCCACCACCCCGGACGACCGGACCAGGGGAAGGACCTCCTCGGCCCTCTGGGCCTGGCTGAGTTGCCGGGCAAACCACCTCAACTGGGCGTTCACGTCGGAAGCCTGGGCCAGGACCCGGGCCTCCTTCTGGTCGGACCGCCGGGCCAGGAGGGTTTGGGCCGACTGAAGAAGTTCGGCACGGTACAGACCTTCCCGGCCGGGAAGCACTCCCTTGGACAATTCTTGGTGGAGGTGGGCGAACAAGGCCTGCCAGGTCTCGGTGTACCGTTCCCAGCCGAAGGTGATCTCTAGCCACTCGTTCAGGCTCTGGAGGAACAGCGGCGACTCCCGTTGGGCCCGGAGGTCCAGGGCCAGGGCCCCGAGGAGGGTGGGGATCAGCTTCTCGATGTCGTGCCGGACCCCGGGGGAGACCGTGCTGGCCCGGAAGAAGTCACCGAGGAACAGGGCGGGATCGGCCAGGAGGGCCGGAGTGTCGTCGGCAGGCCGGGGCCGGCGGTTGCTCAACACGGGGATGGGACTGCACCCGCAGGTTTCCCGGCGGACAAACCCCGAGGGAAGGTCGCCCAGGGGCTTGGGGTCGGTCCGGCGGATCTGCTGGACCAGGTGGGTGCCGGCGGCCATGGTCTGCTCGTACAGGGGCTGGCGGACCGTGGTCAGGCCCGGGGTCCTCTGGGAAAAGGCCGGCAGATCATCGAACCCCACCAGGGCGTAGTCCAGGGGGGTCCGGTAGCCGGCCAGGGCCAGGTGCTGCTGGACGCCGATGGCCATTTCATCGTTGGCGCAAACCAGGGCGTCGAAGGGCAGGTCGCCGCCCTGGAGCATCTGCCGGGCCGCCTCGGGACAGCACTGGAACGAGTAGTCGCCCCAGAAGACCAGTTCTTTTCGGTAGGCCAGGCCGTGCCTCTCCAGCCCAGCCTCGTAGGCCGCCAGCCGGGCCCGGCTCGACGGATCGTGGGCCGGGCCGCTGAGGAAGGCGATGCGCCGGCAGCCGTGGTCGGCGACCAGGTGGTCCAGGGCCGCGGACAGGCCGGCGGCGTCTTCGGACGCCACCCCAGGGATGCCCGGGAGCCGTCGCCCGATGGTGACCAGGGGCCGGGTCCGGAAGGGTCGGAGCTGCTCGGCCAGGGCGGCGTCGTCGCAGTTGGTGCCGATGGCGCCGGCCACCACCAAAAAACCGTCCAGGTTCTGGGAAAGGGCTTGGTCGTACACCTGGTTGTGCAGGGCATCGTCGGGGTACGGTGACCGGAACGACCGGCCGCTGAAGATCACCGGCTGGACCCCGTACATCAGGGAAAAGTCCTTGATGCCCCGGATGATCTGGGTCTGATAGCGCCCGTCGATGTTGTTGACCAGAACCCCGATGCGCATCCGCCACCCCCTCTGGAAACGAACTCCGAAACCGGCGGACAGGTCAAGGGGCGACCTGTCCGCCGGAACCGAGCTTATTCGACGTCGGTTTTCGGGGCCGAAGCGCTTCCCACCTGGAAGAACTGGGCCCGGCCGAAGACCTTCGGTGACTGCCACGAGTCGTTGTTTTTGTCGAAGGCCGACCACACCACCTGGTAGTCCCGGTTTCCGCTGAACACCGAAGAGTTCTGCTGCATGTTGAAGCCGAAATAGGCACCGTGGGCCAGGGGCAGGAGGGCCGCGGGGACGGGGATCGAACCCTCGATGGCCCAGCCGTCGGCGGTCTTGACCGCAAAGCCCTTCACCTCGGGGACCCGGGCGCCCGACAGGGCCAGGCCCAGGGGGTCGGTGTTGCCCAAAACCGACGGGGAGATCCGGATCTGGGAGGTCATCTTGCCGTACCGTTCCAGGGTCAGTTTCTTGGCGTCAAAGTTGGTGAAGAACTCGAACGAGTCTTCGTTCCACCAGTCGTTCCCGTGTTTGCCGGTGACGATGGCCTTTTTCGGCATTTTTACGGCGAAGTAGAGCTGGTCGTCCTTGGCCGCCAGGGCATACTGGAAGGCGCCGCCGTTGTCGGCGGGGCCTCCGGAGGGGTAACTCGCCGCGCAGGTCTGCCAGCCCACCTTGTCCCACTCGCCGAACTGACCGTCGAGGGTGATGTCGACGGGGAACGGGATGGAGAGCACCTTGCCCTTGATCTCGGGGGGCGTCAGGGATTGGGCGCCGGCCACGGCGCCGAAGGCCACCAAGGCGGCCAGAATCAGGGAAAACCTTTTCATACAATACTCCTTTTCAAACGTGTCATTCGTCTTCCAGGGCCCTCAGCCACAGTTGGCAGGTCAGCCCCGGGATGGGAAACTCAAAGGTGACCAGGGTGTCGTCGAGGGTCTTGTCGAGGACCCACGAGCCCGAAACGGTGAGAATCTTGGCGTTGTCGTCGTAGCGGAACTCCCGGTTCGAGGGGTACTGGGGCACGCTGAACTTCTTTCCGTTCTGGTAGGCCTGCAGGACCATCCGGGTCACGGGCAGGCCGTGGAAATCCGCCCGGACGGTCCGGTCGCCGTGGTGGTCCTCCAGGCTGTTGAAGGTCAGTTCGGACGACTGGATTTCGGGGGCTTCGTACGGGATGATCCGGACCTGGGCCTCGGCTCCCGAGGAGAACCGGAACGAGACCCGGGGGCCCTCGGACCAGGAAGCCCCTAGGAGCGTCTGGTCGAGGGCGTTTCCCCTCAGGACCAGCCGGCCCCCCTGGACGGCATAATCGGTGCCCAGCTTCCAGGTTCGGCCGTTGGAGACGACAGCGACCAGGGTGTTGGGCCCCAGCTCCAGATCGAGGGACTGGTCGGCGGCGGCCTGCCCCAGGGGGACATAGAGATCGTCTGACCGGACAAAGGAGCTGGTCTCCCCCCGGCTTGCTGCCAAGAGAGCCGAGCCCACCGCCGGGAAGTTCCAACGGCCGGCGGCCCGGTGGAACCAGGTGCCGTTATCCCAAAACAGGGCGGGGAACCCGTTCAGCCGGGCTTCCCGGACCACGGCCTCGTGCCACAGCACGGTGAAGTAGGGATGGAGGTTGGGCTCGGTGCCGAATTCGCCCAGGAGCACCGGCACGCCCTTGTCGGCCCACCGGGCCTTGAGGCCGGCGAAGAGTTGGTGAAGATCGTTGCGTTCGGTGGGGTTGCCCCACTCCCTTTGGGCCCCGGAGACAAAGGCCCAAGGGCTGTAGTAGTGGAAGGTGACGATGAGGTTGGGGTCGTCGGGGATCTGCAGGGTGTCGATGGCCGCCTGGCCGTCGGACCACCGGCCGGGAAGGACCAGGGCCCGGGTGGCGTTGGCCCCGCCCGAGGCCCGGACCAGGGAGACGAACCGCCGGTTCAGGTCGTTGACCTGGGCCGGGGTGATGTCATGGGGCCCCCCGGGGCTGTCCCCGGGTTCGTTGATGCTTTCAAACAGAAGCCGCGGGGGCTTGTCCCGGAACCTCTGGGCCAGCTGGGTCCACACGGCGTCGAACTTGACCAGGGTGGGGGCCGGGTTGTCCCGGAAGTGGGTGTCGAACTGCCACCAGTTGTGGAAGTCGAGGATGACCGCCAGGTCCCGGGCCAGGGCCTGGTCGACCACGGTTTCGATCCGCGTCAGCCACGCCGGGTCGATTCGGTACACCGGAGCGGGTCCCACGTGGTCGCCGCCGAAGGACACCGGAAGGCGCACACTCCGCAGGCCTTCCTTCCGGATCTTGTCGAACACGTCGGGGGTGACCGGGGGGTTGCCCCAGTCGCCCTCGTGGGGCACTCCTTCAAGGGTGTTGCCCAGGTTCCAGCCGGGTCCGAGGGACGCTGCCAGGTCCTGGACCGGGGTTGCCGAACCAGCACCCCCGACCAGGAAGAACAACACCGCAACGAAGTAGGTCTTCATGGGCTTACCAGGAAACCCGGACTTCGAAGGGAACGGACCAGGTCAAATCCCCGGGCACTTTGGCGTTGGGGTCGGAAAGGTTCACCTGAACCGAAGTGGAAAGGTTGGCTCCGTCGAAACCACCGATGTCGGTACCGACGTTGATCTGGGGCTTGAGTTTCAGGTCGGTGAAGTCGACCGGGTAGCTATTGTCCCGGTCCTGCCGCACCCTGACGAAGGGGCTGAGCTTGGTGCCGGCCAGGTTGCTCTGCTGGACCTTGAGGTCGTAGCACAGGTAGGAATTGTCCCCAGCGTCGCCCGTGAGCCGGACGGTGTACGGTAGCCGTACGTCGATCCGGGTCTCACCGGCGGTGAACTTCAGGTAGTTGTCGAAGCTGATGCCCCCGAGTTTCTGGGCAGCGCCGGCGGTGGCCGCGGGGTCGAGACGTCCGATGGCTTGGAAGAAGGCATAGACCCCGGGCACCGAGGAAAGGTCGAACCCGGCCCGGACCAGTTTCTGGCCGTCTTGACCCTCGTCGCGCCAGCCGGCGCCCACCGAACCCAGACCCTTGAGGGTGTATTTGGCGGCCACGCCGTAGCGGACCGCGGTCTTGTCGAGGTCTCCCTTGGCGTCGAGGAGCGGCGTGTCGGCGCCCGGGGCGAAGGCCGCGGCCAGCCAGAGGTCGGATAGAGGGGTGTACTCGGCCATGAAGCCCAGTTTGGCGTTGTCCACCAGGGCATCGGCGTTCCACGCCGCGGGGTTCCAACCGATGAACCCAGCCTTACTGTTGGCGATGGGGGTCCGCCACCAGTCGAGCTGCTCGGTGTAGAGCCGGGCGCCGACGTTGCCGGCGGTGACTTTGAGGCTGGGCAGGGGTTTGAACCAGACCTGGCCGGCCCGGAAGTTCACCCGGGTCGAGTCTCCGTTGTCGAGTTTCGACCAGAGGCGGAACGAGGCCCCGGCATTTTTGCCGCTGTAGCTAAACTGCAGAAGGTCGGCGTCGAGCTGGTCGGTCAGCCCCATCTGGAAGCCCTTGGTGCCCCAGAGGTTGGCCCGGGCCACCACGCTGACGTTGAGGCTGTCGTCGGCGAAGAGCGGACCGACCAGGACCGCGGCGACCAGGACGAGGAATGCTTTCTTCACGGGAATACTCCTTGATTCGAGGGGGAGGCCGGAACCGGGTCGCTCCCGGTTCCGGCGACAGGTTTACTTGAAGGTGACGTTGCTGATGTAGTAGTCGTCGGTGTTGGCCACGGCGGGGCGGTGGAGCCCAACGGCCACGTACACCGTACCACCGGCGGCGATGGCAGCGATGTTGGTTTTGTCGAGGGTAACTTCAAAGTCATACCAAGCGTCCGGGGGGTTGGTGGTGGCACCGGCATACTGGGGCGCGTTGCCAAGCTTGCCGACGAAGCCGCTGCCGGCCTGGACAGCGGCGGTGCCGTCGCCCAAGCTGGCGATGGTCGACCCAATGAACACGTTCAGATCCTTGTAGTAGTTGTTGCCCGCGGTTTTTCCGGCGGCGTTGGTGATGGTTTCGTAGGGGAAGTAAGCCCGGACGGTCACCTTGGTGTAGGTCGACAGGGCGGCAGGCAGGGTTCCGGTCAGCACGGCGAAGCACCCGTAGTTGGCGGGGCTCACCTTGAGGACTTTGGTCACGCCGGTATCGGCGGCCAGGCCGGTGACCGAGGCGATGGTGACCACGGATTGGGTCCCGTTGCCGACATCTTGGTTGCCGTAGCCCCAGAGGTTGGCGGAGGTGCCGACGGTTGATGCCGACACATCGAGCTTGGGAACGGCCGGGGTCGCGGCCGCTGGAGTCTCCTTCTTCGTTTCGGTGGCTTGGGCGCATGAGGCCAGGGTCAGAGCCACGGCAGCAACCACCGCTAGGCCCCGGGTGAGGGTCAGTTTCATGAAATCCTCCTGTGGAAATCGTTGGGTCACGGTAAGCCCGGAGTTCTGGGCCGAAAATCCCGGAAAACCAGGATCACACATCCTGGAATTCCACGATGTCGCCCCGGAGAATCCCGGAATATCCTGGGCCATCCGTTCCTTGGAAGGAGTTCTCTATGTCCGTCATCCGCCCTGCCGCCTTGGCCCTGGCCCTCGTCCTGGCGTCCTGCCAAAATCTTCCCCCAGAGGCCGATCCGCCGCTGCCCGTCCCCGAAGGCAAGGTGCTGCTCTCGCTCAACCAGGCCGCCTATTTTGCCGACGGTCCCAAGACCGCTGCCGTGGCCGGCCCAGGCCAGAAACTCCTGGAGTGGAAACTCAAAGACGCGGCCACGGGAGCCATCGTCGCCTCGGGCCTCACCTCGGCCCCCGTCTCCGATTTGGCGTCGTCCGACTCGGTCCGGACCGCAGACTTTTCCGGGTTCACCACCCCGGGGGTGTACCAGCTGGGCATCGCGGGCCTCTGGAGCCCGTCGTTCCGGATCGACAGCACCTGGGCCCGGAGCCTGGCCCGGGACGCGGGACGGTTCTTCTCGCTCCAACGGTCGGGCATCGCCCTCAAGGCCTCGTGGGCCGGGGAAACCTGGGCCCGGGACGCCGGTCATCTCTCGGACAACAAGATCACCGCCTACGAGAAGGCACCGCGCCAATGGAACCTGCTGTTCAACGGCGCCGGAGGCTGGTACGATGCCGGGGACTTCGGCAAGTACGTGGTCAACGGGGGAATCGCGGTCTGGACCCTCCAAAATGCCGTCGAACGCCGACCCGCCGCCTTCCCCGACAAAGAAATGACCATTCCCGAAAGCGGCGACGGGGTCTCGGACCTGCTCAACGAAGCCCGGTGGGAGATGCAGTTTCTTCTGAACATGCAGATTCCCGAAGGCCAGCCCCTGGAAGGGATGGCCTTCCACAAGCTGCACGACCGCAAGTGGGGTGCGGTGCCCACCGACCTGCCGGTGAGCCTCCTCAACAACAACAACCACGAAGCCGACCTGCTCTGGGGCCGGTTCGTCTACGAGCCGACCACGGCTGCGACCCTCAACCTGGCAGCCACGGCCGCCCAAGCCTCCCGGCTGTGGAAAACGACCGACGCCGCCTTTGCCGCCCGTTGTCTGGCCGCGGCCCGGAAAGCCTGGCAGGCCGCCCGGGACAACCCGTCGCTCCTGGCCGGCAACATCCCCGGGGAAGGCGGTGGCAACTACGACGACAAGACGGTGTCCGACGAGTTCTACTGGGCGGCCTGCGAGCTCTTCGCGGCCACGGGGGACCCGGAGTACGGGGATTTCCTCCGGTCCCAGAAGGCATTCCGACAGTTCAAGGGCCTGGAGGCCAACGCGTCGGCGTCCATGGGCTGGGGCGATACCGGGGCCCTTGGTACGCTGACCCTCCTGACGGCCCCGAACGGTCTCACCGAGGAAGAAAAGGCCCCCTTGCGGGACCAGGTGGTCAAAACCGCCGACAAGTACCTGGCCAAGGTCAATTCTACGGGCTACCGGGTCCCCCTCGAAGCCGGGGACTACTACTGGGGTTCCAACTCCGTGGTCTTGAACAACGCCCTCATCCTCGCCCTGGCCTTCGACCTGACCGCCAAACCAGGGTATCGGGACGCCGTCGTCCACACCATGGACTACTTATTGGGGATGAACGGCCTACGCAAGAGCTTCATTTCGGGCTACGGGGCTGACCCCATGGCCTATCCCCACCACCGGCTCTGGGTCAACGACTCGGAAGCCGAACTCCCCCCTCCTCCCCCAGGGGTGGTGGCCGGCGGCCCCAACGCCAACATCGAAGACCCCGACATGCAGAAAGCCCTGCTTCGCAACGTCCCCGAAGCGAAGCGCTACCTGGACACCCTGGGGTCCTACGCCACCAACGAGGTGGCCATCAACTGGAACGCCCCCTTGGTTTGGGTCGCTTCCTGGCTCGATCAGCAGTACAATCCACGGTGAGGAGCCCCACGCCTTGAACATCGGAGTCTTTTGTCCCGACCTTTCCGACTCGTACCAGCGCCCCTTGGTGGCCGCCCTCTACCGGAGGGCGGGCCTCCTGGGCCACTCGGTCACCGTCGTCAACACCAGCATTCCCGGCGAGGCCGCCGGGGTCGCCCGTCAGGAGAACCGGGTGCTTTCTTTGATGTCCCATCCCCTCTGGGACGGCTTAATCGTGTTCACCGACTCCATCGGCCACAAGACCCCGGCCGACCGGATCCGCGACCGGCTGGTTCCCCTGGGAAGAAAAGACTGGGTATCGATTGGCCGACTGGACTGGCACCGGCCGGCGGTGGCCGTGGACAACTCGGGACTCACCCATGTTTTGGGCCACCTCCACGACGACCACCACCACCGCCGGTTTCTCTTCCTGTCTGGCCCCGACACCAGCATCGACGGCCGGGAGCGGACCCTCCTTTTCCGCCAATACATGGAGGGACGCCCCTGGGTGAGGTGGGAAATTCTGCCCTGCGATTTCATGGAGGAGAAGGCCCTCGAAAACGTGTTGGGGTACTTCCGGTCGCCGCCGCCGTTCCGACCCGAGGCCATCGTGGCCGCCAACGACGGCATGGCCCGGGGTGCCCTCAGGGCCCTGCGCCTCTTGGGACTTCGATGCCCCGAGGACTGCGCCGTCACCGGTTTCGATGACTGGGAGGAGGCGGAGTTCGAGAGCCCCGGCCTCACCACCGTACGACAGTCCCTCGACGACGTGGCCGACGAGGCCCTCCGGGCCCTGATCCGCGTGAGGTCGGGAGGCGAAGCGCTCTCGACCGCCGTTCCGACACGGCTGGTGGTCCGGGAATCCTGCGGCTGCGAAGGAACCCAACAAGATCCCCAGGCCCTTCGGTTGGCCCTGTCGCGGGTCTACGCCCTCAAGAGCCGGGAGACGTCCCTCTGGGGCGCCGAAGCCGATTTCGGAGCCTCGGTGAACGCCGTCACCACCCTCGACGGCCTGCTCCACCGGCTCGGTGGCCATTGCCGGACCCTGGGGATCCCCCGGCTCAGCCTCAACCTGACGTCTCCCGAAGCCGTCCCGCCCCAGGGGCTCCCTTCGGTCTGGAACCAAGTCTTCGTCCAAGAGAACCACGATAGTCGCCGGCCCGGGAACCCCGTGGGTTGGCCCGAGCTCCTGACCGGGGGTGGGGACCAGGAAGAACTGGTCCCCTGCCTTTCCCTGCTCTACACCGACGAAGAAGTCCTAGGACTCTTAGCCTGTACCGTGCCCATCCGGTGGGCGGGGTTCCTGCGGCTCATGGTCACCAACCTGGCCAACGGGGTCAGCCGGGTCCAGCGGATGACGGGGCTCGTCCAACGCTCGGCCGACCTCGAACAGTCGGCTGCCGAACGGGCCCGGCAGCTCACCGAAGTCGTCCGGGCCCTCAACCAGGAAAACGAGAGACGGTCGGAGCTCGAGCGGTCCCTGGAGGCCGAGCGTCGGGCCTTCCAGCAGATCTTCGAAGCCCAGCCCGTGGCCTTGGTGGTGTTTTCCAAGTCGGAGGGAAGGATTCGCTCGTTCAACCGCCAGTTCGCCCTCCTCATCGGCCTCCCGACCCAACCCGGTTTTCCCGCCGAGGGGCTGACCGAGTCGTACCGGAGCCTGTTTCTCCAGCCCCCCGGAGAAGGCACCCTGACGGCCTCGGGGGGAAGAACCTTCCCCATCCTGACGGCCCGGAGCGAGCTCACCCTCCGGGGGGAAGCGGCGGTGGTGGTCGGGCTGGTCGACCTCAGCCAGCAGAAGCGGCTGGAGCAAGACCTGTTGACCATCCGGGAGACCACCAGCCAGAGGTTCGGCCAGGAACTCCACGACGACGTCTGCCAGAAGCTGGGGGCCCTGGCCCTGTTCAGCAACACCCTCGACCGGCAGGTGGAGGACCAGTTGGGCCGGCGGATACCGGCGGTTGCCGAACTGACCCGGCTCACCGAGGAGATCCTCAACCACGTCAGGGGCTTGTCCCATGGTCTGTTTCCCATGGACGTGGGCACCATGCCCTGGTCGGGCCTGGCCTCGGAGCTCCTGAGCCAGCTGTCCCACCAATCCAACCTGCAGCTCACCTGGGGGACCAACCTCGACGGGATGACCGGACTGACCGCCGACGCCGAGCTCCACGCCTACCGGATCGTCCAGGAACTCCTCCACAACACCGTGCGCCACGCCCGGGCCTCCCGGGCCCACGTCCAGCTGGACCGTCAAGCCGGCTACCTGGTCTTGCGCTACCAAGACAATGGAACGGGCCTCGGCCCCGACCTGAAGGAGGGCTTGGGCATGCGCTCCATCCGCTACCGGTCGTCCCAGCTGGGGGCCCAGGCCGCCTGGTCGGCCGCCCCCGGCGGTGGAACGTCCTTTGAACTGACCGTCCCCCTCCCCCGGGAAGAAGGAACCTTGCTGTGACGCGAATCTGCCTCGTCGACGACCACCCCCTCTACCGCCAAGGCCTGAAAGGCCTCATCGCCACCTACCCCGGTTACCAGGTGGTCGGCGAAGCCTCGGACCGGAGCTCGGGCGTGGCCCTGGTGGAATCGGCCTCGCCCCACCTGGTCCTCCTCGACCTATCCCTGGGCGAAGACAACGGCTTGGAACTGCTTAAGGACATCAAGGCCCGGGCCTCCCGGACCAAGGTTTTGGTGGTTTCCATGCACGATGAAAAGGTGTATGCCGAACGGACCCTGGCGGCCGGGGCGTCGGGCTACGTGCAGAAACAAGAGGCCACGGGAAAGATCATGGAAGCCATCCAGGCGGTGGTCGCCGGCCGGTCCTGGTTCAGCCCGTCGGTCCGGGAGCGGCTCCTCGATACCCTGGCCGGGGGCCAGGCGAAGACCGCCCCCGACGCGGTCAGCACCTTGTCTGACCGGGAACTGGAGGTCTTCACCTGGGTAGGCCGGGGTCTGGGTAACAACCGGATTGCCGAAATCCTCGGGGTCTCGGTCTCGACCGTGGAGACCCACAAGAAGCATCTTAAAGAAAAGCTCCACTGCCGCGACGCCGAAGAACTCAAGGTCAGCGCCGTGCAGTGGAACCTTAGGGGACAGGGCTAGCGCCCGTACTGCTGGTCCAGCCAGTTCGCCACCCAGACCAGGGGAGCATTCCAGTTGATGGCCACTTCGTTGGTGGCGTAGGACCCGATCTGGTCGAGGTACCGCTGGGCCACCGGCCGGTCGGCCAGGTTGGCCGCCGTCATGTCGGGGTCCTGGATGCTGGCGTTGGGTCCGCCGGCGATGGCCCCGGGGGGAGGCGCCGGGTACCCGGCGTCGGGATCGTTGCCCCAGACCCGGTGGTGGGGGTGGGCCAAAGGATCGGAACCGTACCCCGAGACGAAGCTCTTGCGGAGGGCGTTGCGGCCCAGCAGGTAGTCCATGGCCTCGACCACGCCGTCGCGGTAGTCAGCCTTCTTTGTCAGGTCGTAGGCCACGGCCAGGACCACGGCGTTGTTGAGGACCACCGACGACGAGCCCCAGACGTACCCCGAAGCGTCCATGGGCACCCGGTACCCCTGGGCTTTCTGGACGGACCGGTACCGGTCGGCCGCGGCGAGCACCTGGGATTTCAGCCGGGCGGCCTCGGCGGCGGGCAGTTTCACCCCGCTGGAGAGGAGACTCAGGGTGCCGAGGGCGGCGGTGTCTCCCCAGCTCATGGAAGCGGCGGCCTTGCCGTCGGCCCCGGCCAGGACCGCGTACCAGGGGGACGAGCGCAGGAACTTTCCGTATTCCTGGTCGCCGGTGGCGGCGTACAGCTCGGCGGCGGCCCAGAAGAACTCGTCGGTGACGTTGTTGTCATCGTAGTTGCCGCCGCCCGACCCGGGGACGTTGCCGGCCAGCACGTCGGGATGGGCCACGGCGGCTTTCCAGGCGCTCCGGGCCGTGGCCAAGGACCGGTTGGCGAAGGCCTGGTCCTTTTCCATCCAGATCCGGGCAGCCTGGGCCGCCACGGCGGCCAGGTTCAGCGTCGCCGCGGTGGTGGGCTCATAGACGAACCGCTCCCGGGTTTCGTAGGTGTTCAGCGGCGTGGGAACCCCGGACCACTGGAGGTCGTGGAGCTTGTGGAAGGCCATGCCGGCCAGGGGCTGGCCGGCGGGAACCTGCATCTTGAGGAGGAACTCCATCTCCCACCGGGCCTCTTCCAGGAGGGCGGGGACGCCGGCGCCGAAGGCCCCGGGGGCCCGCTCGTAGGCGTTCTGCAGGGTCCACACGGCGATGCCGCCGTTGACCACGTACTTGCCGAAGTCGCCGGCGTCGTACCAGCCGCCCAGGCCGTTGAGGGTGACCCCCTTCATCTGGTAGGCGGGCACCTTTTCATCGGAGAGGTGGCCGGCAGGCCGGGCCCAGGCCGCACCGGCCCGGTCGGCGGTCAGTTCGACGCCGCTGCGGTTGCGGTAGAAGTAGGCCAGGGAGTCCTGGGCCAGCCGGGAATATAGTTTCGGCTGGATGAAAAACGGACTGCTGTCCTTGCCGTCGATGCTGAGAACAAACTGCCCTTCGGCGGTGAAGTCGGTGAAGTCGGCGGTGTGGACCGTCTGACCCGAGACCGGGTCGGCCTGGCCGGCCGTGGTCCGGCCGGTGGCCACGCTCATCTGGGTCTTGGCGTCCCGGAGCCACCATTCCAGGGTCCCCGGGCCGTCCTGGGCCAGGGTGCCGGCTTTGACTGCACCGGGGAAGTAGCCGACTTGGTTCAGGGCCACCGCCGAGGGCTGGACCGCGGCGGCCTTCACCGGAGCCGCTGCGGCCGTGGCTTCCGAAGCCGCGGGCCGGTCGGTCTTGCCGATTTCGTAGAAGATGCCCCGGCCGAAGAGGCTGGGGTTCTGCCAGGAGTTGTCCGAGGTATCCAGCTTCGACCAGATGAGCTTCACGTTGCGGTCTTTCACCGAAGCGCCGTTGGACTGGGCTTGGAACCCGATTTCGAACCCATGGGAGGGGACGACCTTGCCCCCGAGGCTCACGGCCCCTTCGAAGCCCCAGCCGTCGGCGGTCTTGAAGACCTTGGCTTTCAGGGGAGCGGTGCCCAGGTTGGTGCCCGAGAGGTTGAACACGGCGGGGTCGGCGTTGCCGATGTCCGAGGGAAGGATCCGGTACTGGACCACGTCCTTGGTGTACTTGGTGAGCCCGAACGACGGCCCGAGGTTGACGTAGAACTCGAGGGAGTCTTCGTTCCACGTGTCGGCCCCGTGCTGGCCGGTGATGATTTTGGTGTCCACCGAGTTCATCAGGATGTAAAGGGTGGTCTGGTCGGCGGCCAGGGAGAACCGGAACGAGCCGTTTTCCGCCGGGATTTTAGAGACCGAAGGACCGGTGGTCACCGTGGTCACAGGAATTCCGGCCCAGTCGCCGGTCTTGCCGTCGAGGGTGATGGCGGCGGGAAAGGCGATGTAGGCAACGGTACCGGGGTCGCCGGCGGGAACCTTGTCCTGGGCCCAGGTGCCGAAGGTGATTCCGGCCAATCCGGCCCACAAAAGGGCCATTCGGGAAAGCGGTGAGGTTTTCATGGCAAAACACTACCCCCAGAACGCGGGGCGGTCAACCGAAAATGTAAAAACTACTAATATTTTTACATCGCCCCGCGAGGTGGCGCCAGCGTTTTGCCCGGAACGGGTACGGTGGGAATGAACACCGGAGATCCAGAAGGGGCCGAAGGGTCAAGGAGCCGGTCGACCAGGGTACCAGCCAAGACGCCGTACTGCTGGGCCGCCGAAGTGACCGGGGGAAAGGGATACTCCTCCAGGTCCATGCCGTCGAACCCCAGCACACTGATTTCAGAAGGCACCGCTTTGCCCCGCTCGGCGAACCGGGCAATGGCGCCGGCGGCGACGGTGTCGTTGCCGCAAAGCACCACGGTGGGAAACTCGGCTTTGTCCAGCAGTTCGTCGGCTCCGGCAGCGCCTTGGCGGATGCTAAAACCCTTTTCGAGAAGGTGTCCGGGACCGATGGCCAGCCCCCGGGCCGCCATCCAGGTGCAAAAGGTGTCTTTGCGGACCATCTCGGCTCCGGTACCGGGGTCGCCTCCTAGGTAGGCGAAACTCCGATGCCCCATCAGCCAGGCCCGGTCCAGGAGTTCCCTTACCCCGCCGGCCTCGTCACTCTGCACCTGGACCACACCTTCCAGGGCAAAATAGCCGTTGAGGAACCCGATGGGAACCTGGTCGAGGGCGGCCCTGACCACGGCTATAAACCGGTCGGAAGGCTGGGCGAAGTTGGTCGATCCGCCGAGGAAGATCAGGGCGTCGACATCTTGGTCGAGGAGGTGCTGGAGCACCCGCTCCTCCTCCCCGGGGTCGTTGTGCCCTACCCCCAGAACCAGGGAACAGCCCCGGCCGCTCACCGCCCGTTCGAGGGCCGCACAGGCCTGGAGGAAGTAAGGATGCCCCAGCTGTTGGGCCACCAGGCCGACCAGGGGGCGGCGGTTCTTCTTGAACCCCCGGGAGAGGTTCCGGGGGTCGTAGCTGTACTTCCGGATCACCGCCTCGAGCAGCTCCCGGGTGGAATCACTGACGGGGCCCTTGCCCGAGAGCATCCGGGAGACGGTGGCGACCGAGACTCCGGCTTCCCGGGCGATGTCGGTGAGGTTGACCTTCGGCTTCATGGGCCGTCAGTGTATCACAGCCTCAGGACGGTGCTCAGCCTCAGGTCCCGGGATGAGGCCCCGACGGCCAGTTCAAACTCCCCGGGCTCCAGGACCCAGCCGGCCGCGGCTTCGCTGTAGAACTGGAACGACCGGGGGACCAGGGGGAACGTCACCCGCCGGGTTTCCCCGGGCCGCAGCTCGACCTTGGCAAACCCCTTGAGTTCCCGGACCGGCCGGACCTCGGAGCAGTCCCGGTCGCCGACGTACAGCTGGACCACTTCCCCGCCCGGCCGGTCTCCCGTGTTGGTCACCAGCACCGAGGCTTCCAGGGTCCCGGCTTCGATCCGGCCCTTGACCTCGAGCCCGGCGTAGCCGAACGTCGTGTACGACAGGCCGTGGCCGAAGGGGAACAGGACGGGGACGGCGTTCCTATCGTAGTGCCTGTATCCCATCAGGATCCCCTCGCCGTATTCGGCCGTCCGGCCTCCGGGGTAGTAGGGAACCGTCGGATTGTCCTCGTACCGGACGGGGTAGGTGGTGGTGAGCCGGCCCGAGGGGTTCACGGCGCCGCTGACCACCGAAGCCAGGGCCCGGCCCCCTTCCTGGCCGAAAAAGTGGGCCTGGACGATGGCCCGGGCCCGGGCCGCCCAGGGCATCTCCACGGGCGCCCCGGTGTTCAGCACGATGACGGCCCGGGGATCGGCGGCCAGCACGGCTTCGATGAGCCGGTTCTGGGCCCCGGGGAGCACCAGGTCATCGCGGTCGATGCCCTCCTGCTCGTACCCCGCGGAGTGGCCGGCGACCACGATGGTCCGGTCGGCGCTCCTGACCAGGGCCAAGGCTTCGTCGATCTGGGCCTGGACCTCGTCTTCGGTGATGTCGTACTGGGCCTTCAGAATCAGGGCGTTGCGCTCCGATTCCAGGGTGTTCACCAGCTCCACCCGGACCCGGTACACCCGGCCTGCCTCGAGCCTCACCCACCGGGACTTCTTGACGGTATAGAACGGATACGGGGGCTTGTCATGCCAAGCATCGTCGGCCTCGATCAGCTCGTCGTCGAGGAGGAACCGCAGGTTTCCTTGGTACGAGAATTTGAACCGGTAGCCGCCGGACCGCCGGGCCTTCAGGTCCCCTGACCAACGGATGGAAAACCGGTTCGGGTCGAGCCGGTCGTCGTGGAGGAAAATCTGCCAAAAATCGAGCTCATCGATGGCCGAAGACCGGAGGGGTTCGCCGGCATGTTCCCGGTTCCCCCAGGTCTCCTGCCGGAACCCCGGGAGGCCGTCGTGGGAGACCTCGAGGCCCACGTAGCCGAAGCTGTCGGCCTTGACCCGGTCTTCGCAGCCCTTGGCGTATACCACTTCGGCCCCGGCCCCGTAGGCCGCCTGCAGACCCTCGAGGGGACTGACGGTGTAGGCGCAGGGGACCACCGAACTCCCCCCTCCCCCGTAACTGGCCTTGGCCGCCGTGGGGCCGATGACCGCCAGCCGTTTCACCGAGGCGGGCTCGACCGGAAGGGCGCCCTGGTCATTCTTGAGAAGGACCAGGGAGGCCGCCGAGACATCGTGGGCCAGGTTGGTGTGTTCCCGGTTGCTGAAACTGCCCAGGTCGTCGGGATGGGCCTTGCGGTACGACGAGACCCTCTGCTCCAAACGGAGCATCCGCCGGACCGCCTCGTCGACGGCCGCCTCGTCGATCTGCCAGCTTTTGACCGCGTTCTCCAGCAGTTTGCCGAAGTACACTGCCGGCCCGGGCATCTCGAGGTCCAGGCCGGCGGCCACGCTGCGGTAAATCTCATGGTTGGCGTTCCAGTCGCTGACCACCACGCCGTCGAAGCCCCACTCCTGCTTGAGGATCGCGGTGAGCAGCCGGCGGTTTTGGCTGGCATACTCGCCGTTGACCCGGTTATAGGAGCACATGACCGTCCAGGGGTTGGACTCCTTCACGATGATTTCAAACTGGGCCAGGTACAGCTCCCTCAGGGCCCGTTCCGACACCCGGGAGTCGCCCCGGGACCGTTCGTGTTCCTGGTTGTTGCAGGCAAAATGCTTCACGGAAGCGCCGATGCCCCGGCTTTGGACGCCCCGGACGTAGGCGGCCCCCAGTTTTCCGGCCAAAAAGGGGTCCTCGGCGAAGGTCTCGAAGTTGCGTCCTGCCACCGGGGTACGGATCAGGTTCACACAGGGACCGAGCAGCACGTCGCAGTCCGCCGCCCGGGCCTCTTCGGCCAGGGCCACGCCGACCCGGGTCAGCAACTCCTGGTCCCAGGTGGAAGCCAGGGCGATCCCCGTGGGAAAGGCCGTGGCCGTGCCGGCCTTCTTTCCCTCCAAGGTTTCGTTGCCGATGCGCACCCCGTGGGGGCCGTCGGTCATGGTGACCCCCCGGATTCCCAACTCCGGGATGGCATAGGTCCGCCAGAAGTCCCGGCCGGAAAGGAAGGAAACCTTTTGGATCAGGGTCAGTTGTCCAAGCAGTGCTTCAAGGTCGTGGTTCACAGAGTCCCCCAGAGGTTCCACTCTACAACGGGGGTCAGCCCCGGGATAGCGCCCGGGAGGAGGGGGACGGACAGGACGAAAAGTACGGGTTCTCCCCCATGGCTTCCTGCGTTACTACTCCGTGGCGCGAGGTTTACATTCACACATCAAAGAGACACCCGCGCCACGGCGCAACGCCGCAAAACAACAGGAATGGAAATCGATTGGTCTAAAGCTCCCGGAAGGCTTTCACCAATTCGGCCAGGGCGGGTTTGGCGTCCTGGAAGATCATCAGGGTTTGGTCGAGGATGAACAGCGGGTTGGGGATGCCCGAGAAGCCGGGACTGAGGGAGCGCTTGATCACCAGAACCGTCCGGGCCTTGTCGACGTCGAGGATGGGCATGCCGTAGATGGGCGTGTCCTTGGCCGTCCGGGCCAAGGGATTCACCACGTCGTTGGCCCCCAAAATGATGGCCACGTCGCAATCGCCCAGCAGGCTGTTCGACTCCTCCAGCTCCTTGAGCCTGTCGTAGGGAATGTCGACCTCGGCCAGCAGGACGTTCATGTGCCCCGGCATCCGGCCCGCCACCGGGTGGACGGCAAACCAGACGTCCTTGCCGGCGGCCGTCAGGTCGTGGTAGAGGTCCCGGCAGTTGCTCTGGGCCTGGGCCACGGCCAGACCGTACCCGGGGACGATGCACACGCTCTGGGCCGCCTCGAGGATGCTGGCAAACTCCTCGGAACTGGTGGCCTTGATCTTGCCGGCGTAGATGTCGTCGGCCCCGGCGGTCTGCAGGGTCGGAGGGGTGATGTTCCCCAGAATGATGCCCCAGAAATTCCGGTTGATGGCCTTGGCCATGGAAGCGGTCAGAATGAGCCCCGAGGCGCCGACCAAGGCCCCGACCATGATGAGTCCGTAATTGAGGTTGGTGAACCCCAGGGCCCCGGCCGAGAGTCCGGCGTAGCTGATGAACAGGGCGATGACGATGGGCATGTCGGCGCCGCCGACGGCCATGGTCAAGGTGAGGCCCAACAGCGATGCCAGGACCAGGATGCCGACCAGAAGCAGCAGGAGGTTCGGGTCGGCGGGGTTCCGGGACCCGAGGACGAGGAGGGCCGTCAGGACCACGATGCCGGCCAGCAAGGCCCCGTTGATCAGGTTCTTCCCGGGGAGGACCCGGGCCTTGTCGCTGATCAGGCCCTGGAGCTTGGCAAAGGCGACCAGGGACCCCCAAAAGGTCAGGGTGCCGATGAAGGTGTCGATGCCCACGGCGCCGAAAAACAGCTCGGGTGTCTCGCCGGGGGGCAAGACAGTCAGACCCTTGGTGAGCACATGGTTGAGTTCGGCCACGCCGACCAGGGCCGACACGGCCCCGCCGAACCCATTGAGGACGGCGACCATCTGGGGGATGGCCCGCAGGTCGATGGCGTAGGCCAAGACGGCCCCGACCAGGGAGCCGGCGAGGAACACCCCGGCGACGATGGGGTAGTCGACCACGCCCCGGGACACCAGGGCCACCGCGATGGCGACGAGCATTCCCAGCCCCGACAACAAGTTGCCCTTCCGGGCCGTCTTGGGGCTGGTCAGCATTTTCAGGCCGAAGACGAAGCAGATGACGGTGAAGAGGTAGAAGAGCACCTCGTAGGTTTGGAAGAACCCGCGGACGTCCATCACTTGGCTCCCTTTTTCTGACCCTTGAATTTGGCCAGCATGCGGTCGGCGACCAGGTATCCGCCGACCACGTTCACCACCCCGAGGAAGAGGGCCAGGATGCCCAGGAGCTTCGAGAGTTCGGTGACCTCCCCCTCGGCCCCGGCCACCAGGATGGCGCTGACTACCATGATGGCCGCCATGGCATGGCTGGCCACCACCAACGGCGTATGGAGGGTGGGCGGCACCTTGTTGATGACGTCGAATCCGATGATGACGGCAAAGACAAACAAAACAACGGCGGTGATGACCGGGTCCATGGGTCCTCCTTGGCGGACGGTCTCAGCTGTTCCAGCCGAGGGATGCGGCGACTTTCTCATTGCCCGGGCCACCGCCGAGGGTGACCAGGGTGGCGGCGACGATGTCGTCGTCCCGGTTCACCACCAGCTGCTTTTCCTTGGTGAGAAGATGAAACAGGAAGGTGGAAAGGTTCTTGGAGTAGAGCTGGCTGGCGTGGAACGCGGCCAAGGAGGGGACGTTCAACGGCCCGCAGACAGAGACACCGTGGCGGACCACGGTTTCTCCGGGGACGGTCAGCTCGCAATTGCCGCCCCGTTCACTGGCCAGGTCAATGATCACGGACCCGGGGGCCATCGACTTCACCATGGCCTCGGTGATGAGCTTGGGACTCGGCCGCCCGGGGATGGCGGCGGTGCTGACAATGACGTCGATGCCCTGTTTGGCCAGGTACTCCGCCATCAGATCCTTCTGTTTGGCCTGCTGTTCGGCGGTGAGTTCCTTGGCGTACCCCCCGGCCGCCGAAGCGTCGCCGACGTCGAAGGTGATGAACTTGGCCCCCAGCGATTCCACCTGTTCCTTGGCGGCGGCCCGGACGTCGAAGGCGCTGACCAAGGCCCCGAGCCGTTTGGCTGTGGCGATGGCCTGGAGGCCCGCGACCCCGGCTCCCAGGATAAAGACCTTGGCCGGGGTGATGGTCCCCCCGGCGGTCATCATCATGGGGAAAATCTTGGGCAGCTTCTCGGCCGCCAGGATGACGCCCTTGAACCCGGCCAGGTTGGCCTGGCTCGAGAGGACGTCCATGGCCTGGGCCCAGGTGGTCCGGGGAATCAGTTCCATGGCGAAGGCCGTCACTTTGGCGGCCCGCCAAGCGTCGAAGGCCGGATGGGGCTGCCAGGGATCCATGAGGCCGATGACCCCCTGTCCTTCCCGGCGGGCGGCCACGTCGACGGCCCGGACCGCCAGGAACCAGTCGGCCTGGACGAGCAGTTCCGCCCGGGAAGCGGGGGAGGCTCCTTTGGCGGCGTATTCGGCGTCGGGGTACCCGGCGGCATCGCCGGCCCCCGGTTCAAACAGCACGGTGAACCCCGCTTGGACCAGCGGAGGGATGTGGGCGGGGACAAGGGCGACCCGGCGTTCACCGGGGGCCGATTCTTTGGGAACACCGATCGTCAGGGCCATGTTCGGGTACCTCTTGGGTCAGTATAGGCCCGGCCGGGAAAAATGGGGAAGAATTGTTGACAGATTTAGTCAAGAGGTTGAGACTCAAAAAACCATGCAAATCCTCTTTGTCCCGATGACCGAGTCTGACATTGAGCCGATGTTGCCCCTCTACAACCATTATGTGAGGGAAACGACCGCGACCTTCCGTGAGGACGAAGTCGACGCAGTCACCGCAAAACCCATCCTGCTCCCCGAAGGCCCCCGGTTCGGGAGCTGGAAGATCGTGGCCGACGGACGCCCGTGCGGCTTCGTCACCCTGAGGCGCCACCGGACCAACCGGGCGTGGGAAGCCTGCGCCGAAGTGACGGTCTACCTCGACCCGGCGTGGCCGGGCAAGGGGGTGGGCTCCCAGGCCCTGGCCTTCCTGGAGTACCGGGCCCGGGAACGGGACTTCCACACCCTCCTGGCCTACATCTGCTCCGAAAACACCTCGACGGTCCGCACTTTCACGAAGCAGGGCTACACCGAGTGCGCCCGGTACGCCCAAGCGGCCCGTAAATTCGGAAGGTGGCTCGATGTTCTTGGGTACCAAAAGGTGTTGTGATGCATTAAACTGCCGTCATGCCCTGGAACAAACTCAAAGAAAGCGAAGCCAGGTTTCAAATTCTCTTCGACAAGTCGGCCGACGCCATCTTCGTCCTCACCCTGGAAGGCCGGATCGAGAGGGCCAACCAGACCGCCTGCCTTCGTCTAGGGTTTTCCCCCGAGGAGTTGGTCGGACACCCGATTTCCGACTTTCACGCCGAGGAAAGCCGGGGCAGCGTCTCCTGGAACTTGCAGACGCTTTGGGAAACCGGCTCGGTCCGGGCCGACGTGGTCCACCAGGCACGGGACGGCACCCTTTTGCCCACCGAAATCCATTCCCACCTTGTCGAAATCGACGGTCAGCAGCGCATCCTCACCACGGCCCGGGACATTTCGGAGCGCAAGCGGTCCGAAAGCGCCCTGAGGGAGAGCGCCAACCGGTACCGCATGCTTTTCGAAAACTCTGGATCAGCCATCTCTATCTATGACAAGAACTTGAGGATGATACTTTCCAACGAGATGGCTTGTCGTCTTCTGAATCACCCCCTCCATGAGCTCCTGGGCAAGACCGTCGAAGACATTTTCGGTTTTCATCTGGGTTCAGAGATCCGCAACCGAGGAGAGCGGGTTCTCGCAATGGGCTTTCCGGAGTCAAACTCCCGGGACGTGGAGTTGCCAGGGGGAGTCCGCTGGTTTCAGACCTCGTATACCGCCCTTAACGATGAGTCGGGGACCGTGTTCGGACTTCAGGTGATCTCCCACGACATCACCGCACTCCACGAAGCCCACGAAAAACTCCGCCAAAACGACAAACTCGAGTCCATCGGCGTCCTGGCGGGGGGGCTGGCCCATGACTTCAACAACCTGTTGGCCGGCCTCTCCGGCCACCTCGACCTGGCCCGGATGCACCTCCAGGAAGGCCGGCCGGCCGAAGCTCTGGCCCGGTTGGACAAGTCGAACCAGGTCTTCGACAGGGCCAAGTCCCTGACCCACCAGCTGCTCACCTTTTCAAAGGGAGGAACCCCGGTCCGGGAACTGCACATCCTGGGGCCTCTGTTGATCGAGTGGGCCGACTTCGCCCTCAGCGGTTCCGACATCAGCTTGGAACTCGAGGTGGCGGCCGACCTGTGGCTTTGCGAATGCGACGCCCTCCAGGTCGCCCAGGTGGTCGACAACCTTCTCATCAACGCCCGGCAGATGACTCCGGCCGGGGGCACCGTGGAACTCCGGGCCGAAAACGTCGTCCGGGAAACGCCGATGCTGGCCATTTCCGTGACCGACCGCGGGCCGGGCATGACCGACGAGACCCTGTTGAAGATCTTTGATCCCTACTTCACCACCAAGACCAAGGGGTCAGGCCTGGGACTTGCCACCTCCCGTTCCATCGTGGTCCAGCATGGGGGCTCGATCGAGGTCGCGACGGCCCCGGGAAAGGGCTCGGTCTTCACGGTGTACCTCCCTGCCCTCCCGGAAAGACGCGCCGCCCTCAAGAACCAGGCCCGCACCGAGTTCCGAGGTTCGGGACGGGCGCTGCTCATGGACGACGAAGAGGCCGTCCGCGATACCATCGGAGAATTCTTGATCAGCCTCGGTTTTGAGGTCACCCGGGCCCGGAACGGCCACGATGCCCTGGCCTTTGATGAAAAAGCCAGGCAGGAAGGACGGCCGTTTGCCCTGGCCCTTCTGGACCTCACCATCCCCGGCGGCATGGGGGGTGTGGAAACCGCCAAGAAGCTGCAGGAAAAGGGCGGCGGGTGCCTCTTGGTGGCCATGAGCGGGTATTCCGAACAGTCAGGGGGAACGTCCCTCGACAAGGCGGGGTTCCTGGGAATACTGACCAAGCCGTTCTCCAGGATGGAATTGACCGTCCTGCTCCACCGGTTGTTCGCCGCTCAGGGCGAAACGGCCAAACCGTAGCCCTTGACGATGGCCCGGCGCTCGGCGTCGATGGCGGATAGAGCCTTTTGGAACCGTCCGACCAGGGCAGGATCGGTGTTCTTGCTGAACGCGTAGTACACCTGAAGATCTTCCACCACCAGAAGCGTCCGGTATTTCTTGGGCAGGGTGGGATCCTGGACCAAGGCCTCGGCCAGGGAGGCTTCGTTGGTGCCAATGGCGTCCACCCTCCCGGCTTCCAACACCCGGATCAGCTGGGTCAGGTTGTTCACCTTGGTCAGCTTCTCTCCGGGAAACCCGGCATCGAGGAGGAGACTCTGGACGATGTCGTTATTGATCACTCCGATGGTCAGCCCGCGGGCCTGGTCCAAGGACTTCGGCGCGGCGACCCGGGTTGAAAGGGTGAGAAGCGACATCCTGGCCTGGTAGATGGGCCCCACCCACTGGAACAGTTTTTCCCGGTCGGGGGTCCGGGCCGTGGCGAACAGCACGGTGTTCGGGTTTCTTTCGAGGTTGGAATAGGCCCGGGCCCAGGGGAGAACCTGGATGGGCTGTTCGGCGGTCCCCAGTTTCTTCCAGAGGGCTTTCAGCACGTCGACGGCGTAGCCCTTCAAGACACCGTTTTCGACGTAGTTTTCCGGGGGGTAGTCTTCGGTCGTGTAGACAAGGTCGGAGGGTTCGGAGGCCGCGGACGGGAAAACGGGTCCCCACAGAAGGAACAGGACAAAGAAACCGGCTCCAAACGTTGGGAAGGACTTTTTGTTGGTCTTCATGGGATCAAAGTATGGTGCAGCGGCTGGGAAAACACAGCACTTATTCGTAGCGGAGGGACCGGGCCAGCTCGAGCCGGGCCAGGGTGATGGTTTCCACGACGGCCCGGCTCTTGGCGATGTGGGCTTCGAGGAGCCGGCAGGCCTGGTCGGCCTGCCCCGCCCGGATGGCAACCAGGATGGCTTCGTGCTCGTCGTAGGTGGCCGACAACCGGTCTTGGTTGGTGAAATCCAGCCGGCGGATGATCCGGATCCGCTCGGTGATCTCCTGGTGCAACCGGGACACTTCCCGGTTTCCGGCGGCCGTGACCAGGGTGTGGTGGAACGCTTCGTCGGCGGCGGCCAAGTGCTGGCCTTCTTTGGTCCTCTCCAGGGGAGAGATGATCCAGGTCCGGGCCAGGTCGTCGAATTCGGGCCGGGGCAGGGTCTCGACCACCCGCCGGACCGAGGCGGTCTCGAGGATGGTCCGAAGGTCGTAGAGTTCCTGGAAGAGCCGGAAATCAAAGGGTTTCACCTGCCAGCCGGCCTTGGGCTTCATGGTCAGGTATCCCTCCCTCTCCAGGCGCATCAAGGCTTCCCGGACGGGGGTCCGGCTGGCCTCGACCCTCAGGGCCACTTCGGTTTCGGTGAACCGGTCGCCGGGGATGAGCTGAAAATCGAACAGGTCGCTCTTCACCCGATGGTAGACCCGGTCCACCAGGGATGACGCAGGAAACGGGGGTTTGGCTTTCATGGTTTCTGGAGGGAGGAAAGCCAGGCCTTCCAGCCCCCCCATTCGGTAATATCCCGGCGGCCCTCGGTTGTCCAGGCCTCGCAGAGAAAACCCTGGACCCGGCGGCCATCGTCCAGTTCGACGGTTCCGATGCCCAGGGGTCCCGGGATCTCGGCGACGAAGGCCCCGTAGGCCGCCACGGGCACAGCCCAAACCTCCACGGCCAGGCACCCTCCCCCGGCCGCCACCCGGACCAACCCGGGCTTGGGCGGGGTTTGGTCTTCCAGGGCGAACAGCCGGTACAACGGGGCCGTCCGTGCCGGTCCCACCAGCCGGGCCCCCCGTCGGGTGAGCAGGGGGTTGAGGGGAAGCCCGGTCAGGTGGGCCCCGACCACGGCCACCAGGACTTCGGGGGTCCACCGCTCCCATTCCCGGGCAACCTCGGCGAGCCGGGCGTCTTCCCAGGCCCGGCCGATGAGGGTGACGCCGAAGGGCAGGCCGTCGGGTCGGGTTCCGGCGGGCACCGAGACGGCGCAGAGGTCGGCGAGGTTGACGAAGTTGGTCCAGGTTCCCAACCGGGAGTTGACCAGGATCGGTTCGTCCAGGGCTTCTTGGATGGTGTACATCCGGGGCACCGTGGGCACCAGAAGGCCGTCGCAGCCGGCCCAGAGCCCCTCGATGATCCTCAACAGTTCCTGCCGCCGGGCTTCGGCCCGGAACACCGCCACGGCGTCGAACCGAGCCGAGCCTTCGAAGATCGACCGGACCACCGGGTGGAAAGCGTCGGCGTGTTCGGGAAAGAACCCCGTCAGACCGGCAGCCCGTTCGGCCACCCAGGGTCCTTCGTAGAGCAGGGAGGCCATTTCGAACAACGGTGCCGGGTCCACGGGCACGAGGGTATAGCCCATCGCCGTCCACCGCCCAAGGGTTTGGTGCCAACACTGTTCTTGAACCTCGTCCCCGAACCAAGGCAGGGACGAAGGGACCGCCAACCGGCGGGTCGGAGCCGTGGGGGCCTCCGGGGGCCGGCGTCGGGCCCAGGGGTCAAGGGGGTCGAAGGCTCCGAGGACCGAGGCGACCAGGGAGGCATCGGCCACCGAAGCGGCGAACACCGAAACGCAGTCGAGGCTCCGGCACGCGGGCACGACCCCCCGGTTGCTGAACCACCCCCGGGTGGGCTTCAAGCCGACGATGCCCTGGAGCCCGGCCGGAACCCGGCCCGAGCCCGCGGTGTCGGTGCCCAGGGCGAACGGGACCAGGCCCCGGGCGACCACCGAGGCCGAACCCGAACTCGAACCGCCGCCGAGGAAGGCGGCGTTGTGGACGTTGGGCACCACACCGAACGGCGAGCGGGTTCCCACCAGCCCCGTGGCGAACTGGTCCAGGTTAGTTTTGCCCGAAACCGAAGCGCCGGCAGCCCGGAGGAGCCGGACCACTTCGGCATCGTCGTCGGGACGGTAGGAGAATTCGGGACAGCCGGCGGTGGTGGCGATGCCAGCCACATCGATGTTGTCTTTCACGGCGAACGATAGGCCTTCCAGGGGTCCCCCGGGTCCCGGTCCCCCGGCCGTCAGGCCCGGGGGTACGATCCAGGCGGGGTCCCCGGCCGGTGCGGACTTTTGCCGAAGGTCCCGGGCCCCGGTATCCAGGGCCTTCCACTGGGCGATGGTGACCGGCGAAAACTGCGACTTCATAAAAGACTCCTTGGGGTGGTCGGGTCGACGATCGAGGTGCCGCTGGTCCCCTCCACCAGGTCGGCCAGGCATTCGAGCCGGCCGATCACGGCGCGCCGCCCCCTCCCCGGGGGCCCCTCCCCCTGAAGAAAGTCGAGGGCCGCTTCGACCTTGGGCGCCATGCTACCGGCACCAAACTCACCGTGGTCCAGGAGCTCCTGGGCCTCGGCGGGCGAGAGGGTCCCGAGCCTCCGGGCCTGGGGAGTGCCCCAGCCGGTAAAGACCGCATCGACGGCCGTGCAGAGCAGAAAGGCGTCGGCACCCAGGTTCCGGGCCAACAAGGCGCTGGTCCTGTCTTTGTCGATGACGGCTTCGACCCCGGTGAGCGAACCGTCGCCGCCCCGGACAACGGGGATTCCTCCGCCACCACAGGCTACCACCATCCGGCCCCGGAGCGCCAGGTCGGCGATATCGCCGGCTTCGAGGATGGACACCGGCCGGGGCGAGGCGACGATGCGCCGCCAGCCCCGGCCCGAGTCTTCGGCAACCTTCCAACCGAGCTTTCCGGCCAAATACCGGGCCCGGGCTTCACCGTAGAACGGGCCGATGGGCTTGTCCGGCCTCGAAAAAGCCGGGTCGAGGGGGTCGACCTCGACGTGGGTCACCAGGGTGACCGCCGACAACCCGAGCTGTCGTTTGTGGAATTCCTGGAACAACGCCCGTTGGAACATCGACCCGATGGCGCCCTGGGTGTCGGCCGTGGCGTAGTCCATGGGAACCTCGGGCACTTCGTCGTGGGCGATCTCGCTCCGCCTCAGGATGAAGCCCACCTGGGGACCGTTGCCGTGGGTGACGATGACCCGCCAGCCCCGGGCGGCCAGGTCAGCCAGGGCTGTGCAGGCGCCGGCCACGGCCCGGGCCTGGTCGGCGAGTTGTTGATGCCCTTCGTCGGTGATCAGGGCGTTCCCTCCGATGGCCACCACGGCCAGGGGTGCCCGGTTCACAGGGATCCCCCGTACCGGACCGCGGCCAGGGCGGCCGCCGCCTGCTCAAAGCAGCCCAGCGGCGCCGCGGTGATGCCGGCGCCGATCTGCCCCACCCCCGGAAGCCGGTGGGCGATGCCCGTGTTGATCACGGGAGGGCGGTTGAGGTCAACCACGCTTCGGGCGTCGATTCCGGTCGGGGCCCCCCGGAAGTCGAGGGCGGGGATGGAGAATTCAGGGTGTTCCCCCACGGTGACGGCCCCCATGCGGCGGGTCGTCTCGAGGGCCAGGGACGAGGTGCCCCCGACAAAACGGACGATGGCCGGGGCGGCGGCCAAACTCATCCCCCCGAGGCCGGCGGTTTCCGTGATGGCACTGTCGCCCAGGTCAGGGGCCGCATCGGCGGAACCATAACCGGCGAAAAACAGCCCGTCGACCACCGGTGCCGGGGCCGTGAACCACCGTCCGTCCAGCCCCGACAACTGGATGCCGAACTCGGTACCGTTCCGGGCCATGACCGTACAGACGGTGCTCCCCTCTTCGCCCCGGCCGGCATCGCAGGCGAGTTTGCACGCCGCCATGGACAGGTTGAGGAAAAAATGGTCGTTGGTCCCCAGAAATTCCAGGACGGCGGCGGCCTGTTCCCCGGGGACCGACCGGACCAGGGCCGGGGCCAGAACCCGGGTCAGCAGCCCGGTGGCGGCGGCGTTGCGGTTGTGGAGTTCGTCACCCATCTGGAGGGCTCGGGCCATGAGGGGCTTGAGCTCGATGCCCCCGAGGGCAGCCAGGGCCTTCTGGAGGGCGGGCATCAACCCGGAGGACATCCACTCCAGGCGGTCGAGGACCTCGCGGCTGTGGGCCCCGAACCGGAGGACCTTGCCCAGGCCTTCGTTGTAGTTGCTGAAGGCCCGGCGGCCGGTGGCCGGATCCTCGACCACCCAGAGGGGCATGGAGGGACTGATGACCCCGGCCATGGGGCCCACGGCGCCGTGGTGGTGGCAGGGCTCCAGGCCCACCTCACCGGCTTCGAGGACCGCCTCGGCGGCGGCGGCATCGGGGGCCCACCCCTCGAAGAGCACCGCGCCCACCAAGGCACCCCGGACAGGGCCCGCCGCCCGTTCCCAGGCCAGGGGGGGCCCGGCGTGGAGGAGCCGGCGGTCCTGGAGCCCGGGGATCAGGTCCCGGGCCGGGGCTGTGCCGGTGAGCACGGGGCGGCTGGCGGTCATCCGGCCCCAAGCCCGGGCATTGGCCGCGTCGACGCCTGGGTCGGCTGCCAACCGGGCGGCGGCCCAGCCCACCCGGGCATCGCCCCGGGCCGGGGGCGCCCAGGCCGTGACGGTGGCCGGGGTCCCGGCCAGGGCCAGGCCCGGCAGAAAGGTGGGGATCCCGAGGTTCAGGACCTGCAGCGGAGAAGGAAGGACGGGGATCATAGGGTCTCCTGTTTTCGGACTTCGGAGGGGACCAGGGCCAGGGCCGCCAGGACGGCGTGGTCGTGCCGGCCGTGGACCAGGATTCCGGCCTGCCGGAGGATGGCCGCCGACCGGGACCACCCCTGGGGGTCGGCTTCGGTACCGGTGACCGAGGCCACCAGGGGGACCGGTCCCCCGGCCCGGGGCGGAAGGGCCGCGGCGAAGGCGGCCAGTTCCGAAGCCGGGTCGGGGTGGGCACCGTGGCCGAGGACCACGTCGAGGAGCAGCACCGCGGTGTCGGGGTCGGCGGCCTCCCGGGCCAGGCGTCCGAGCCGCAGCCCCTGGTCGATCATCGGGTGGGGCCGTCCCCGGGTGAACTCGTCTTCCCCCAGGTCAACCAGGGTATGGCCCCGGCTGGACCAGGGGTCGTCCAGGGCCAGGGCCCCGGGCACCGTGACGTTGGTCCGGACCTCGGGGAGAGACCTTGATGCTAACAGCGCCGCCTCGGCACACAGGGTTCCCCCGGAATAGAGGCCCCGGAGGTACCGGCCGCCGGCGTTCCGAGTTCCAGGGAGATCCCCCGGAACCGAGGGCTCGGCGTCGGGCTGCCGGCCTTCGGCGGCGGCGAACGCCAGGGCGGCGGCTTCGGCCAGGGTGGGAGCCCCCGGGTCGCCGAGGAGGCAGACCACCGAGGGTTTGGAGAGCCGGGCGACCCGGGCGTCGAGGCTCCGCCGGACGGCCGGTCCGGGCGGTTTCCCCACCAGAAGGATGACCCGGGTGGCCGGGTCGGCATCCAGGAGGTCGAGGCAGGCCAGGGACGTCAGGCCGCCCACCTGGTCCTTGAGGTCCCGTCCGCCGGTTCCCAGGGCCTGGCTGACCCCCGACCCCCAACGGTCCAGGAGCGAGGTCACCTCCTGGAGGCCCGTTCCCGAGGCCGAAACCACCCCGACGGGGCCGCGACGGACCTGGTTGGCGAACCCCAGCGGCACGCCGTTGACCACCGCGGTGCCGCAGTCGGGCCCCAGGAGCAGCAGTCCCCTTCTACCGGCTTCCTGCTTGAGGAAAACCTCGTCGTCCAGGGTCACGTTGTCGCTGAACAGCATGACGTGGAGGCCGCCGGCCAGGGCCTTGAGGGCCTCGGCGGCCGCGTAGTCCCCGGGAACGGAGATCAGGGCGAAGTTCAGTCCGGGGCTTGCTTTGAGCGCCTCGCCCACCGACCCCGGGAGCTCCTGGACGGTTCCCCCCGATACCGCCGGAGGCGGACGGCGAAGTTCGTCTTCGGCGGCTTCGAGGTCGCCCTGGGTCACTTCGGGCCCCCCGACCAGGAGCAGCAGGTCGTCGGGCCGGGGGGAAAGGTCGTCGGTCAGTAACCCCGACTCTCTGAGGAGGGCCAGGTTCGCCGCGGTGGCCATGACGGCCGAGGCCTCTTCGATCCCGGCCTTGGCCTTCCAGGCCTGGGAGAACTGCATGAGGCTCACCGAATCGCGGTAGCACTGGGGAACGTAACGGTACAAAAGGGCCATCTCATTGCTCCTGATGAAGGCCGGCCACGAGGCCGACGAGGGTTGCGGGGCCGCTGAAGGCTCCCTGGGAGGCCACGGCCTCCGCCACCCTCGAACCGGGCTCCGGGGCCGAAGGGCCTTCGAGGAACGCCGCCAGCCGGGGGTCTGTCCGGCCCTCGGCCAGGTGGCCCAAGTAATGCCGGGACAACCGGGAGGTCCGGGACAGGGCCGCGGCCAACCGGTCGCGGTCCCCGGGGCTGAAACGGCCGCGGCGCCGCCGGACGGCCAGCCAGCCGGCCAGGTAGTCATCGCCGGAAGGGGTGCTGCCCGATCCCCTCCCGACCAAGGACTCCCACCGTTCCGGGGGCCCCGATGCCAGGCTCTGGAGCCATAGCCCTTCGGTATCCCGGGGAAGGCGAACCCCGAACCAGTCAGCCCACCGGCCGGTCCAACCCGGACTGAGGGCCGGCAAGGGTCCGGGGACCAGGACCGCCGTGACGGCCGGGCGGGGTGCCAAGGCCCCCGATCCCTCGAGGACCCAGGTGCCGTCGGCCAGGACCAGCCGGGCCCCTGGCCTCACCGGGGGAAGGGGGCCTTCGAGGAGGAGGGCCCCCGGTGTCGGCCCCAGGCCCCCGGCGACCAGGCCGACGAGCCGGCCGGCGCCGTCTTCGAACCAGGCGCTGCGTCGATAACACAGGACGGCGCGGCCTTCCCAGGGGTCTGCCGGAAGACCGCTCACCGGGAATCCAAGGCGGAGACCACCGCCGCCGACCCGCCGGTCCAGCCAAAGATGCCTCCCTGGGCCCGGATCATTTCCAGGGCCACCCGTTGAAACTCGGGAAAGTACGACGCCACGGCATCTTCGACCACCAGGCACTCGAACCCCCGGTCGTTGGCTTCCCGCACCGTGGTATGGACGCAGACCTCGGTGGTGACCCCCCCGACGATCAGCGACCGGATGCCCCGGAACCGGAGCAGGGATTCCAGGTCGGTGGCATAGAAGGCGCCTTTGCCCGGTTTGTCGACCACCGGCTCTCCCTCCCGGGGCGCCACCGCGCCGACGATGCCGTGGCCGGGCTCCCCCCGGACCAGCAGCCGGCCCCCGGCGCCCCGGTCGCCGATCCGCTGCGACGGGTTGCCCCGCAGCCGCTTGGAGGGGTTCAGGTCCGACAGGTCGGGCCGGTGCCCCTCCCGGGTATGGATGACCAGCAGCCCCGCCCTCCGGGCCGCCGCCAACACCGCGGCGGCCGGTCCGAGGGCCGCCTGGAGGAGCGACACGTCGTTCCCCAGGCTTTCCCCGAACCCCCCGGCCTCGACGAAGTCCCTCTGAAAATCGATGAGGAGCAGGGCCGTCGAAGCCGGTTCAAACACGAAGTCGTAAGGTCGGGCGGGGATGGCTGACACGCTATTTCACCTGACCGATGACGCCTTCCACCAACCAATTGGTCACGTTGAGAAGGTCTGCGCCCCCGGTCTTTCCGGCGGCCATGACTTCCTTGCCGGTGTTGTCCTTCAGGGGCCCCGTGAACACGGCCAGCTTGCCGGAGATGATGGCGGCCTTGGCGGCGGCGATCTTCGACTTCGTCTCGGCGGTGACCGACGGGCCGTAGTCGGCCAGGGTCACGATGGGCGACTCGATGCCCCCGATGATCCCTCCGGCCTTCCAGGTCTTGCTGATGACGGCCTTGACCGAATCGACGTAGATGTCGCCCCAGTTAAAGACGATGCCGGTGAGCCAGCCCTTGGGAGCAAAATCCTTCAGCGCGGCGCTCCAGATGCCCACCGACTTGAGGCCTTTGGCTTCGGCGGTCTTGACCACGGTGATGGGCGAGTCGACGAAACAGGCGACCACGTCGACGCCGGCGTCGGCCAGGGCGTTCACCGAGGCGGCTTCCTTCACCGAGTCGTTGAAGCTGTTGTTGATGGTCAGGGTGGTGGTCACCTTCGGGTTGACCGTCTTGGCCCCCAGTTCAAAGGCGTTCACCGAGGCCAGGATGTTGGGAATCGGGAACCCGATGATGAATCCCAGTTTGCCCGTCTTGGTGGCGGCCCCGGCGGCGATCCCGGCCAGGTACATTCCTTCGAAGTTGTTGCCCCAGTAGGTGCCGAAGTTCGGTGCCGCCTTGAAGCCGCCCGCATGGAGGAAGGTCACGTTGGGGTACTTCTTGGCCACATTCAGCACCGGGTCTTGGTAACCGAAACTGTGGGCGAAGATGATGGAGGCCCCTTTGTTGATCATCTGTTCCATGACCCGTTCGGCGTCGGCGCTCTCGGGAACATTTTCGGCCTCGAGGACCGTCACATCAGGAAGAGCTTTCTTCAAAGCCGTCACGGCGTCGTGGCTGGCTTGGTTATAACCCGCGTCCTTCACGGAACCGAGGTGAAGGACCCCCACGGTCACCTTGGTTTGGGCGGACAAGGTCAAGGCGGGAAGGAACATCAAGGACATCGCGACAAACGCGGCCTTCAGTACAGTCATTCTCATGATAAACCTCCTACGGTTTCCAGACACTTTTTCAACCCCGGGTCCCTCAGGGACCCTTCGGGGATTCGAACACTTCTTTCAGGCCCTCGGGCATCCGGCCCCGGCTGGACTTGCGCAGCAGGACGAGGACCCCCAGGGTCATCAGGTACGGGAGCATGTCGAGGAGGAACGGACTCACGTCGGCTCCCCGGGCCTGGAGCTGGATCTGCAGGGCCAGGGCTCCCCCGAACAGAAGGGCCCCCGGCAGCACCCGAAGCGGACTCCAGGCCGCAAAAATCACCAGGGACACTGCAATGAACCCCCTTCCGGCCGTCAGTCCCTCGGTCCAGGAGTGGGCGATGGACAGGCTCAGGTGGGCCCCGGCCACTCCGGCCAGCAAACCGCCCAACAGGAGGGCCTGGATCCGAAGGACGTTGGGCCGGGAGCCGGCGGCAAAGGCCACCATCCTGTCTTCCCCCACCGCCCTCAGGTGAAGACCCCAGCGGGTCCGGGCCAGAAGCCACCAGACCGCCAGGGCGGCGGGGACCATGAAGTACACCAGGGCATCCTGCTGGAACAACACGGATCCGACGAAGGGCAGTTCCGAGAGGAAAGGAACCGGGGCTACGTCGAACCCATTCACCGGGGCGCCGACAAAACCCTGGCCGTAGAAGGCACTGAGCCCGGCTCCGAAGAACATCAGGGCCAGGCCGCAAGCCAGTTGGTTGGCCTTTCGCCAGAGAACCAAGGGAGCGAGGATGAGGTTGAACACGGCGCCAGCGGCCATCCCGGCGGCCAAACCCGCCACCGGAGAACCCGTGATCGACGCCACGGCAAAGCTCGCCGATGCCCCGACCAGCATGGTCCCTTCGACGCCGAGGTTGATCAGACCGGCCCTCTCAACGATGGTTTCGCCCAAGGCGGCGTAGAAAATCGGTGCCGACGCCTGTATGGTCCCCGCAAGCCAGCCTTCGAGGAATCCGGTACTCATGCGTTGCCTCCCTTTGTCGGTGCCAGCCGCTTCAGCCAGCGCTCCTCGAGCCGGTCAGGCCGCCAGGCGTCGGCCAGGACCATGAACAAAATCAAGGCCATGAAAATGTTGACGGTGGCTGACGGAAGTCCTTGGTCGAGCTGCAGGCTGTCTCCTCCGGTGGCCACCAAGGCGATCAAAAACCCCAAAATCAGGATCCGCAGGGGTTTATGCCCGGCCAACCAGGCCACCAAAAAGCCCAGGTAGCCGTAGTCGGGGCTGAAGTGGGGCCGCAGACGCCCTTGGATGGCCATGATCTCCCCGGTACCGGCCAACCCGGCCAGGGCGCCTCCGACCAGCATCACCCCGAGGATGTAGCCGGACAGCGGCAGCCCGTGGCGTTGGGCCGCCAGAGGATTGCCCCCGATGGCCCGGATCTCGTACCCCCAGCGGGTGCGGTTGAGCACCAGGGCCACGGCCGCCAGGGCGGCAAGGGCGAAGAACAGTCCGACGTGGATGCGGCCGGTCAACGCGGGCCAGACCCAGCCGTCGCCAAAGGCCACCGATTGAGGAACGTTGGCCGACGACGGGTCCCGGAGCAGCCCGTACACAAAAAAGTCGATCACCCGCAAGGCCACGTAGTTCAAAAGGAGGGTGCTGATGGTCTCGTTGAGCCAACCCCGGGCCCGAAACCAGGCGGGGACCAGGGCCCAAAGGGCTCCCCCCGCCATGCCGAAGACGATGGAGACGGGCAATCCCACCCAGAGGGGAACCGACGGCCCCAGGGTCACCGCGGCAAAGGTGGCCCCCAGGGCTCCCACGTAGAGCTGTCCCTCGCCACCGACGTTCACCAGCCCGAGCCGGGCCGGAAGGGCCACGGCCAACGCCGCAAACAATACCGGGATGAGCTTCACAAAGATTTCACTGAAGCCAAAGCCATTGCCCAGGGTCGATCCCAACAGGCTGGCGTAGGTGTCGAGGGGGTTCTTGCCGCTGGTCAGCAGAAGAAGGCTGAACACCGCCAGGGCCGCGGCGATGGAAAACACCAGGGTTGCGGTCTGTACCGACAACCGCACCGCCAGAGGACGCCAATCAGCCATGAGAACCCCCTTCACCGGCGGCGCCGGTCATCAGCAAGCCCACGGCCTCCGGCGTCGTCTCCGCCGTGGAAAAGAGGCCTGCCGAATGGCCCCCGTGGAGCACCAAGAGCCGGTCAGAAACGGCGAAAAGCTCGTCGAGGTCTTCACTGACGAACAAGACCCCCATACCCTGGTCGGCGTGGGCCATCACCAGGTCCCGGGCGGCCCGGGCGTTGGAAAGGTCGAGGCCCCGGGTCAGGTAATAGCTGAGGAAGAGCCGGGGGGCGCCCGACATTTCCCGGGCAATGACCACCCGTTGCAAGTTTCCCCCCGACAGGTCACCAGCCCGGGCCATGAGCCTCGGCGGTGACTGGACGAACGCCTCCATCAAGGCGGCCTCGGCGTCCCGTTGGTGCCTCCCCCGGTCCGGCGTCCAACCCCCGTCGGTCCAGTACCGGTCCTGGCGGCCGAGGATGAGGTTCTCTTTGACCGTCAGGCTCCCGACGACGCCCTGGCGGAGGGGGTCTTCGGGAAGGACCGCCACCCCAGCCGCCAGGGAACCCCGGGGGTCGGGCCTGTCGCGTTCGACGCCCTCGAGAAAAATCGACCCCTCGCTCGGGTCCCGCAGGCCAAGCACCAGGTCTCCCAAGAACTCCTGACCGTTGCCGGAGACCGCCGCTACCCCTAGAACCTCTCCCGGCTGAATGGTGAAGGAAACTGCCGACAGCCCAGGGCGTCCGTCGTCGGTGCGGCAAGATACATTGACAAACTCCAGCACAGGCGTTCCAGGACGGGACGAGGAACGGTGGGCGCCGACTTCCTCCCATTCCCCGGTTTCCTGGCCGACCAACAGCTTGACCAGACCGTGGCGGTCCAGGCCCTCCCGGGGTGCCGAAGCGGCGACCCGGCCCTTTCGCAGCACGGTGACCTGGTCGGCGCACCTCAACACCTCGGCCATCTTGTGGCTGATGAACAGCACGGCGTAGCCTTCGGTGCGCAGCCTGTCGAAAATGCGGAACAGGTTTTCTGCTTCGTGGGGGGCCAGAACGCTGGTTGGCTCGTCGAAGATCAGCACCTGGGCGCCGGCGGCCAAGATCTTCACGATCTCGACCTTCTGCCTGTCGCCCATGGGCAGGTCCCGGACCAGGGCCAAAGGGTCCACATCGAGGCCGTAGGCCTTCGACAGTTCGGCAATCTTGGGGACGAGGCGACCCTTTTCCGCCTCCCGCCCTTCCAAAAAGAGGGCCACGTTCTCCCACACTCGGAACGCCGGGATGAGGGTGAAGGCCTGGAAGACCATGCCGATGCCCGCGGCCCTCCCCTTCCGGGGGGAATCGAGGGAGACGGGTTGGCCCCCGGCGAGCACCTGTCCCGACGTGGGCTGGTAGTAGCCGTAGAGGAGTTTCATCAGCGTGCTCTTGCCCGCTCCATTTTCCCCTAAGACGGCGTGGATCTCCCCCGCCCGGACCACGAGGTCGATGCCGTCGTTAGCCTTGAGGGTGCCGAAGTGTTTGGAGAGCTGGCGGGTTTCCAGAAGGACGGTTCCGGGGGCTGTCATGCCTTAACCTAGGCAAACCCCATGCCAACTTGTATACAAGTTTTCATCTCTTACCAAGGAAACACTTTACGGAAAGGCAGAAAAATGCTCATTGGGATGAACAAGACGCCATATTTGTAGCTTTTATCTTTGGTAATACATTTATGTAGTTTGACAATCCCAAAGCTCTCCGCGACACTAGAACCATGAGCGAAACCCCAAAGGTCTACGAATGGATAGCAACGGTGGGCGGCGGTGGGATGGGAGACGGGTCGTCTTCTTTCCTCCCTTTTCCCTGGGATCCCAAAACCTGCTTCGGCAAGGGTAACCTGGTCCCTGTCAGGGTGGAGTTCGACGGCCTACCCTACCGGGGCGACATCGCCAACATGGGCACAGGCCCTTGCATTGTGTTCATCAAGGCCATCCGAGAGAAGCTGGGTAAAGGCCCCGGCGATACGGTCACCGTCCGGCTGTGGCACGACACCGAACCCCGGGTGGTGACGGCACCGGCCGACTTGGCCGAAGCCCTGACCGGGGTGTCAGAAGCCCAGGCGTTTTGGGACGGCCTGTCGCCGGGCAACCGCCGGCTCTACGTGAACTGGATCGAAGAAGCCAAAAAACCCGAAACCCGGGTCAACCGGGTGGCCAAGGCCGTGGAACGCCTGGGCCGCCGGGAGAAGTTTTAAGGGGTCTGTCAGGTTACGACCTCATGGTTCCCTGATCTTTGGTTTCTAGCCTCCTGTTTCGGAAATAGAGGAGGATATCGATCAACACCATCACCGCATTCACGATGTACAACCCGATCACAATGTCGGCGCTATGGAGCACTTTATGGGTAATCCCCGAGAGGTAGCCAACGAGTAATATTGTGAGAAAAGCAATACTTTTCCCTTTCGTACTTCTTGAGGTGTATGACTTCAGAATGGATGCTGGCCAAGCCGCTCCAAAGCACAACAGCATGATGAACTCGAATAGACTCACTTGATTTTCCCCATTTCTAGACTTCCAACACTGCAAATCTCGAATCTTAAGGTTCCCGGTGTTCCGGCTCTAGCCTACCTGCTTCTGGCACGTCAATCCTAGCGAGGCTCCAACACTCAGTGAACTGTTTTCCTGTATGGCAACTCCATAAAGGTCCCGGCTTCCTATGTCTTTGAGGATCACTCCGGCATTCCTAGCGGGAGAATTCAGTCCCAAATGGACCTCGGGCCCGGAAAACGCGGTGAGTTCAGGGTCCTGGTTCAGCCCCCCCAGTGAACCGATGCGAGAGGCCAACTCATCGAAACCAAAAGTCTCTCCTCCAGGGAGAAGGAACGACACAGACCCGCCCGTTCTCCAGAAAAGGTTGTGTTCAAACCGATTGCCCTTGAGACTATGGGTTGTTTGGATGACGGGAAGATCTCGGGAGGAGTCCACGACAAAAAGGTTGTTGGCAAAGAGATTGCCCTTAGTTTCGCTAGCGAACTTCAGGCAGGAAGAGATTCGTGTGATGCAGGTGTTGTTGTAGACTTGGCAATCATCGGCCTGCCAGAATTGGATCGAAGCGTAATCATTCATGCGGCCGTCGTTGACCGAGAGGTTGAAGCGTGCGACACATCCCGAAACGGGGGCATTGACCGGATCGTAGGAGCAGAGGAGCAGTCCAGCCCCGTCATTGTCATGGGAATAATTGTATTGCATGACGCAGTCGACACACCCCCCATCCAGGTCAAAGCCGCCACCGTCGGCATGGCCGCCAGCACTGTGGTTGTCGTAGGCTTCACAAAACTGAATCACACAACGCCGGGCAAGAAAGTACCAGATGGCAACGGGAGTTCGAGGGGTTCTCCCTAACCCAGTCCGCCAGGCCTTGCAATGCTCGATGACACCATCTTGGCAGAAGTACAGCACAATGCCATCCGTCGCCGTATCGTGGACGAGGGTCTGGGTTACCTTGAACTGGGCGTGGGTAGAAGTGGCATCCCCCTGGGGAGGCCAGGGTCCCTGGGTGGCGATGCCTGTTCCGACATTGTAGACCTCGCAACCGATGACCGACCAATCCCTGAAGACAGTGGCACCCAAAGCATCGGCGCGCAACGTGATGCCGGCACCATCGACATCATGAATCACGCAGTCCTCGATCTTGAGGCCTTCAGACAGGCTGTCCTGATGAAACTCGATGCCTTGGTGGGCTCCCTGTTCCCGCCCGTAGGGATCAAACCCCCGTTTGCCGGTGAGTTCGAGTCCCTTGATGTGCCACCAAGAAACCGGTCCTTCGGCTCCTAACAGAGGAGACTGGTCTGAGACGATCCGAGGTTTGGGACCGGCTCCATAGGTGGCCAAGGTCAAGGGCGCACCAGCCTCACCGCTTCCTCGAATCGTCATGGGCTCATCCCACTGGCAACCACGCTTCAGAAGCAGGGTATCTCCCGGAGAAAGGCTCTGCTGCCCAGCCCGAGAGAGGCTCTTCCACGCCGATCCGGGGCTTTCGCCATCCGAGAAATCGTTCCCCTGTTGAGCGTCAATGTAGTAGGTTTTGCCCATGACTTGTCCTTGAAGAGGATTACTGGGTTTCTCGCCAGTCTGACAGAAACTGATTGACCGCCGCTGGGCCACCGGCACTCTCAAAATCCTTGAGCATAGCCGTCCACCCTTTGTCGAAGTCACTGGTCCCCCGAAGCATTCCGGGAACGTTACGAGCCAGAATCTCAGCGTACTTCTTCTGGAAGACTCCCCACGATTCCGACACTGTACCTACGGTAGGGTTGGAAAGGATGTTGGAAGGTTTGTCGAGTCCAAACTGCTGGTAGAGAGCCCTTTCTGCCTTGAAAAACTCCGCGTTTCCCGCTCCGGCAAGGTAGACCTTGTCACGGAATTTCGCAGGCGGAGGGCCCCAGTTTCCAATACCCCAACCAAGCTCATAGGTTTGGATCGCCTTCTGCTGAGTGGCGAGTTTGTCGGCAATCCGTTGTGCCATAAAAGGTTTCACCACCCATTCGTCAGGAGCAGACGGGTCGACAGAATAATGGACACCCTTGATCCCGAGGTTGTTGAGCAGCCAGTACTCTTCGCTGAGAGTAAAGTCGAGGTACTTGGCCACAGCGACGGGCACCTTGGTCTTGGCGCTGATGAGGACCGCACCCCAAGGTGTATCGTCAAGACGAGTCTTGTTGCCCGCTGGCCCCGTCAACGTCACGATCTCGCCGATGGTGGCCTTAGGATTCACCACGAGGAGGTTGGTACCAATCTTGTCGAGCCAGCCACCATTGTCGAAAATCATGCCGACTTTTCCGGCTGAGAATCTCGCTTGCATGTCATTCGAACTGGCGCTGTTCAGGGCCTCGGGATCGAGGACTCCTGCCCCATAGAGCTTCTTCATGTAGGCGAGATACTGCTTGAATTCGGGTTGGATACCGCTCATGACGGGAGCACCGCCCTTGAGCACAAATTCAGCCGGTCCCAAGACCCCGAAGGAGGGAGCAAGGTACCCGCTGATGTGACCGAATCCGGCGGCCCAAGAATCCTTTCCAAACGCTCCGATCCCAAAGGTGTCTTTCTTTCCGTTCCCGTCGGGGTCTCGTTCGGTAAAGGCCTTGGCGACAACCAAAAGATCGTCCAACGTTGCCGGCATCTTCAGACCAAGGTTCTTAAGCCAGTCCGTGCGGATGTAAAGGCTTCGCTGGGGCTTGTAGTTGAAGGGGTCGCCCAGTTGGGGCAACATGTAGAACTTGTTCTTGATCTTGAAATTGGCGAAGTCAGGGTCCTTCATGATGGCCGCCGCCGTGGGGGCGGCGTTGAGCATTTCTTCGCTCCAGGGCATCAGCAAATTGGCCTTGACCCACTTGAGGTAGCTCGCATTGGGTTGATCGGTCCAAATCACATCGGGGGCGTCACCGGACAGCAGCTGCAGACCGGGTTTCGTTGTTCCTTCGTCCCAGCCAATGGAGACATACTCGACTTTCAGGTTGTATCGCTCGAGCAAAACTCGGTCGATCTCCTGGGCGATTCGATCGTTGGTCACAGTACCCAAGCCGATCTTGTCGACGCGAATGACCGCCGGTTCGGCAACAACAGCGACCAGACAGACCGCCGAAGCGATCAGCAGGCTTATCCCTCTCTTCATTCTTTTCCTCCTAGAAATTTCTTGTGCAACGACTGCACGAGCTTCACGGTTAGGCTTTGATGGCACCGGTCCTCAGCCCCGCTACGAAGTACCGCTGGATGAACCGGTACGATACCAAGATGGGGAGGATACCCACGACGACAATGGCCATCTGAAGGCCTGTCGTTACCTGAAGTTGATCCACTGCCCCCGTGTTGATCGATGTCAGGATCGAGGTTGAGCGGGCGAAGAGGTTTCTCAGAAACACCTGAAAGGTGTAGAGACCGGGGTCTTGCATCATGATCTGAGCCCAGAAAAACTCGTTCCATTTCCAAACACCGCCCATCAGGGCGATGCAGGCCAAGGGGGCCTTCGCCAGGGGGAGAAAGATCGACCAAAGGATCCTGACTTCTTTGGCTCCATCAATCCGAGCAGACTCGGCAAGTTCCTCGGGCATCTCGGAAAAGAACGCCTTGAGGACCAACATCCAGTACGTTGAATAGCAGCCATAGAGGACGAGGCTCCAAAGAGAGTTGATCAGACCAAGTTGCTGATAAAGGAGGAAGGTAGGTATGAGGCCTCCCCCAAAGAAGAGGGGAAACACAAAGAGGAAGGACAAAGCCTTGCGCCCGGGTAGGCCCTTCCGGCTCAAGACAAAAGCTCCCAAGGCTGAGGTGGCCAGCAACAAAAGGATGTAGCCGAAACAAACCAGGAACGAGTTCAGAAAGGCGCGTACGAGGGCACCATCGGCAAAGGCCGTTTGGTAGTTCATCAGGGTGAACCCCTGGGGAATCAGATGCATGGGATTCACGACGTAGGAGCTGTAGGGCTCGATCGAGACCGTCAACGTGAAGACCGCTGGAAGCAGAAAGACCAAGGCGATCAGTCCCAGTCCGAGGTAGGTGAAGACGGGGAAGGCCCAGTCGCGATGCTGTTCGTAGGGTTTCATAAGTGTTTCTCCTAGAAGAGTCTTCGATCGGCAACCTTGCCGGAAAGCCAGTTGGCTCCCAAGAGGAGGACCAACCCGATGAGGCTCTGGAAAAGTCCTGTGGCCGTGGCTAAGGAATAGTTCCCATCAAGCACGCCGTTTCGATAAACGTAGGTCTCGATGACATCGCCGGTTTGATACACGAGGGGACTGTAGAGGACGAAGATCTGCTCGAAACCGGCATTCATGAGCGCCCCAATGGCGAAGATGAAGTTCGTGGCGATCACGGGCATCAGACCTGGAAGGGTGATGTACCGAATTCTTTGGTACCGGCTGGCCCCGTCCATATAGGCGGCCTCATACTGTTCGGTGTCGATGTTCGCCAATCCGGCCAAATACAAGATGAGCCCGAACCCCAAGCCCTGCCAGATCCCGGTGAGGATGACAACGAACCGAAACCATTCATTGGAGTGCAGGAAATCGATCGGCGCCCCTCCGGCCAGGGAAATCACCCCATTCACCGGCCCTTCCGACTGGGAAAAAAGAGCGGTCATGATGACACCCATAACCGCCCATGAGAGCAGATAAGGAAGGAACGTGATGGCCTGAAAAGTGCTCTTGAACGCCCTATTCCGGACCTCGTTGAGAAGCAACGCCACGAGGATGGGCACAGGGAAACCAAAGACGAGCCTCAGGAGGCTGATCTCCACAGAGTTCCTGAGGCTGTCCCAGAATCCTGGGGAAGAGAACAGCTCTTCAAAGTAAGTCAACCCAACCCAGGGGCTACTGGCGATGCTGACGAAGTCAAAGTCTCTGAAGGCCAGAGTCACCCCATACATCGGGATGTAAGAGAAGACAAAGTAAAGACCGACAACGGGGAGAAGAAGGAGGTAAAGTTCCCCGTTCTTCCCGGCGGATCGAAACCACCGGACGAGGGGCGAGGCTTCGCGTTCACGGTGGATGGTAGGCGGAATCTGAAACGCTTTCAAATCGCTCATGGCTCAACCTTGGGCCCACCTTGACGCTCCGTCGATGTGCCACCCGGCCTTTTCGACATGACGGGAGTCACACCAGAAATCAAGGATCAATCAGTCCCACCTTGAGGGCGTACCAGACGAGATCGGTACGGGTATCAAGGCCCAAGCAATCATAGATGTGGCTCAAGTAGTTTTTCACCGTGCCGCGGCTCAGGCCCAAGCTGTCGGCCATTTCTTGAGTCGTCCGACCATTGGCGGCGAGAACCAACACCTCCCTCTCCCGGCAGCTGAGAAGCTCATGGGGCGCTCTGCCACCAACGAACAGATTCTGAGCTCTCGGGTTTTCGGGTGAGGAAGTAGCGAATCGGATCAACCGGCTGGTCACCTGGGGAGACACCGGCATCTCGCCCCTCACGGCGTTGTGGATTGCAGACACCAAGTCCTGCGTTGAGATGTCCTTGAGAAGGTATCCCGAGGCACCCGCCCTGAGGGCTCCGAGGATCAGCTCATCGTCTTCGAAAGTCGTCAGCGCGATGATGGGAATGTCAGGGTGGTTCTCCTTGATGACGCTGATGGCCTGGATTCCATCCATCACCGGCATCCGAAGGTCCATGAGAACAATCTGAGGGAGGGATTGATCGGCCATCAGGCAAGCCTCTTCCCCATTGCAGGCAATCGCCACGACCTTCAGTTCCGGATCACTCAGTTCAACCAAGGTCTTCAGGGATTCTGCAATCAGCCGTTGGTCTTCGGCGAGCACGATGGAGATCATGAAAGGTCCCCTGTTGGCAATGCGAGGTCGGCACCAATGTCGAAACCCTGTCCTTTCTTGGTCCGCCATTCCAACCGGCCGCCCAGCTGCTCAATGCGGGATCGCATCCCCTTCAAGCCCTGGCCGGGAATGGTTTTTTCGGAACCGCGACCATTGTCGACCACTCGCAGGCACAGCACACCGTCTCGATTGCGAACGGAAACCTCCACGTCGTGGGCCTCACCATGACGAACGGCATTGGTCAGCCCTTCCTGGATGAAGCGAAAAATGACTTCGAGAACCTCATCCGAGAGCCCATCAAAATCCCCTTCGATAATGGGGACAATTCTGGTGTTGCACGACTGAGAAAACGCTCCAATGACACCCAACCAAAGCTCGGGTCCCTTCAGCATCGAGGGCCCCTCGTCGGTCCATTCCCGTAGGGCACCTCGAATCTGGGCGAGACCTTCACTGGTGGTCAGCATCAGGTCATTCAGGCGGCCCGTGGAGTTCTCCTGGGGGAGGCCCCAAGTCTCCTGGAGGGCCCTCAGCTGGAGGTTCACCGAGGTCAGCGTGTGCCCCACGGAATCGTGAACATCCCGGGCTAGGCGTTCCCTTTCTTTATGGGTGGCCAGGATGGCGGCATGGGCCGCCTGGGCTTGAAGCAGGACATTCGAACGGGTCAACAGCATCGTCGCGCGGTCCCCCGCCGCAACTCTGGCCCGGGCCTCGTCCCTGCCTCGGTGAAGATGAAAGGTGTACCACAGCAGCCCAACGCCGAGAAGGTTGGCAGCGGTGACCTCGTAGGCCTCGGCGGGAGGGTCGGTGTAGAAGAACTGGCTCAAGCTCACGAGGTTAAGCAGCACAAGGAGGAGGCTGAGGCTCACCGCTAACGTTGCTGGAAATCGTGCGGTGGCGCAGAAAGCAACCCCCAAGGACCAGACCAGGGTCGCCAGGGCGTGAAAGGGAAGAACAATCAGGACGATCTGGAGCAAGCCAGCGAGAACTCCAAGGCATGCGAGAACCGTGGGGCGTGAAGGACTCCCGAGGGCTACCCCGAAGGCCCACCAATGAACAATGAAGGCACTCCCAAGAATCCAGGGAAAAGCGGAAAGAGTGTTCGAGTGCCCACTAACGATCACAAGCCCGAAGGTGATGGGAAGGACGAGACGAACGGCGAAGGGGAAAGGGCTATCCAGTTTGCCATGGGAAGTCAACCCGATGCTCTCGTTCACGGTTGGGCGTGGACCCTCAACGTATGCGTCACGGGCTCAAAAAGCCGCTGGCTCTCGTAGAAGTAGGCTTGCCGATCGGAACGAACGGCTTCCAGGCTGGTGACCCCGGAGTCGGGCAAAGTCCAAGCCTTCCAGGTTTCCTGGGACTCCTTGGCCTGCTTGAGAACGATTTGGTCAAAGACCCGACGGAACTGCCGGACAAAGGGATTGAGCGGGAATTCCGCCGCCAGATTGATTCCAATGGAGAGCTGGCTGGCCGAATAGTCATGCCACTCTTCGAGCATGGTGAACTCGTTCATCCAAGAGACCCGGTAGGTACCCTCGGACAAACCAAGGACTCTCAAGCGAAACACATTGAGATCGTCATGAAAGGAAACGAGTTCGAACCCCGCTGCCATGGACCAGTCCTTGCCGGGGGGGCCTTCCCAACAGAAGGGGTAATGGGAACTGGTGAATCGAAAGGCCCCGTCTTTCACACTGACAAATCGATGCCCCTGGCTCGTCGTTGCTGACTGCTTGATCAGATCGAGGGTCAGTTCACCTCGGAGCGGGGTCATCCCCAGGGTCTTGAGGATGGTCCATGCCATGGTCGCATGACCAGCCCAGGAGGGGTGAACTCCGTCATCGCCTCCACACAGGGCGAAGTCGGGTCCAAAACGCTCCAAAGCCTGCAGACGGAGCCGGTAGGTGTTCCAGAAGTGGTCAATGAGGGTCACACCGGCCTGGGCCGCCACGGCGGCCGCTTGGTCGCGGATCAGACGCAAGGAGTCGTTGAGGCCCTCAAGGGTGCCGCCCAGCTCGCTAACAAACGGCCACCAAGGCAACCGGCCGATGCACGTCGGCGAACACACAATGACGCGGATTCCCCGTTCCAGGAGCCTGCCCACGATTTGCTCGAGGGCCGCGCCGTAGCTCTCGGCCCCCTTTCGATTGCTGTTGATGTACTGGCTGTCGTTCATCCCGTAACTCACAATGGCTGCGGTGAACGGATCAATGAGGCACTCCTGCTCCATCCTCGCGAGGAAGCCCTCCGCCGTTTCTCCTCCCTTGCCAAAGTTCCTCACCTCGACCTCGAGGTCAGGGCGGCACATCGCAAGGTACGCTTCGACCATGTGCGACCAGCGAGGTGCCTCGGTGATCGAATCGCCGATAAGGGCCAGGACATCTCCCTTCTGCAAGGAAAACGGAATCTCGGGTGCCAAGGGACGGGAGGCAAAGTGGCTTTGGTAGAAGGTGTCCTGGTCCAGAAGTGTGCTCATGACATCTCCCCGCCTCGTGAAATGCGGTAGGGCTGGCGGCCCCAATCGAGGTCCTCTTTGAGCAGAAAACAGTAGCCCCCGTGGAAATGGCCCCCGGCCTCGAGAACGGGACCAACGGCCTTCTGCAACGAGGTCTTCCACTCGACGCTGCGGACATCGGTTACGCCCCACCCAAACACCCGCTGGTAGATCTGGTCGTTGTCTCCTTGGATGCCGGGGTACAAAAAGAGCTCACTCTGCAGCCGAACAATGTTAGCCTGGGGGGCCAAAAGCTCGCCCCACCGGGGGTCCATGAGCCAAGAGGCGGTGGCAAAGCCCTTGAAGCCCACCTCGGGATAGTGATGCGGGAAGAACTCGAGGGCCTGGCGAAACGAATCACCACAATCCTCAAAGGCCAAAGAGCCGCCAGCGGGAATATGGATCGAAAGCATTGGGTCACCAGCCGCCAAAACTTTTTTCCACTGGTTCTTCGACAAGGTGACCTGGGGGCGTTCGGCATACCCTCGGGGGTCAAGGCGGTATCCGCGGTAGTGGGCTTCCGTGTCACTTCGCTCGGAAACCCAGGTCTCCCCCTGGGTTCCACAGCACACGCCCCAGGCCTGACCGTCGGTGCGGAACGTTTGACCAGGGTCTGCCAAAACAACCACTTGTCCCTGGGTTCGGTGCCGAAAACCTTCAAGGGGTCCGGTGAACTTGGTAGGACTGAACTGCAACCGCCCGAGTTGAACCAGAATCCCCCGCCAATGCTTGCACAGCCATCGGGCGATCCAGGGTGTGAGGCCCCATCGGCCATGGTTCTGAAAGTACATATCGCTTTCCATCCAGCGCCGGAGGTCGGCCAGGGTGTCGGCTACCACCCGCGGAGGAAGTCGGAGACGGTCAAAGCGCTCCAAGGCTTCGGGCAAGGCCGCCAACATCACCAAGACATTCACCAACCCTGCATCGAGACCCAGGTGCCCATCCAAGGGCGGCCACGGCTCTTCCCAGGATTGGGTCAGGGTCGCATCGTGCCTGACACGATGGAGACAGTAGGCAAAAAACGCCAGGAGAGGAGGTTCTGCCACGATTCGGGGTGCGAAGGCCACCAACGCTTCGGTCTGTTCAGGGGTAAGTGCGGCCGCGCGAGCCATTGAGGCCACGAAGCCCGGTTCCAGGTGCCTTGCCGCCTCGTTCAAAGAAACCCCGGTGAAGCCAGGCCAGTCTTGGCAAAGGGAGGCCTTGGCAGGGTCGATGTGGAGGTCTTGAACAACGGACTCCAGGGAGAGGTCAGCAACACATCGGGGTTGGGTCCTCATGATCGTCCATCCCACTCGATCAGCATCGAGGCTTTGGAAAACTCAACTGGAAACCAAGCATAACGGGACTCACCCAGGGCCTCTTTATTGTGGCGGTCAAAGGCGAAAGCCACACCCCCGTCGGGCAAGGGAAAGGCGAAGCTGCTCTGGCATCGCCAGGTCAGTTCAGAGCCCGGCCCACGACACGGATTGCCAATCTTGTTCCAGGGCCCTGTGAGGAAAGGGGCCACCGCATACTCCGCAGGATTGGGATCCCAGCCCGTGCACCCCGAAGAAACCAAATAGTAGAGTCCTCCCCTTTCGAAGACCACGGGGGCCTCGCGCTTTTCGTCAACAAACTGACGGAAGTACCGGCCCGTGAATCGAAGGGAATCCGAGGTCAGCTCGGAAAACACAAGGGTCTTGTTCCATTCCGCCGAGTGGATCAGCCAGGCCACCCCCGACTCCTCTTGAAACAGCGTCATGTCGCGGCAGTCGTGGCCGTTGGGTTTGTGACTGCCCTGATAGACAAACGGTCCGGTGGGAGAAGGGGAGACGGCGAGACCAGCCCGTGCTGACTCGTAGTTGGGGTTATCGATGTGGACCCACATCACGAACTGCTCGGTTGCCGAGTTGTACAACACCTTGGGGCGTTCGCAGATTCCCTTGGGTGACAGGTCGTGGCCCGGTTGATCGACGGCCGCCAACGCCAATCCTTCATTTTTCCAGTTTCGCAAATCGCGGGAAGAATAGCAGCGAATTCCGATGACATCGACCCGGTACTCGACGATGAGCTGGGGATCCCGGAGGGTCGGACCGGACTTATCCTCGCCATACCAATAGTAGACGCCTAGATGAAGGAGCATCCCCCCCGAGTGGGCTTGGATGAGGTTGCCATCGGTGTCGAACCAGGGTTCGCCGGGGGGCAAGAGCGCGTTAGTGTTCAAAAAGTGCCTCCTGGAGCCAACGCAGTTTCAGTTCGTGGTGGTGGCGCCCGCCACCCTCGTGGCCGTTGTAGGGATAGATCACCTGTTGCTTCGGTGGCGCAATCCGGTTGTAGGTCGCTTGGAACAACCGGGCAGGCGCCGTTTGATCCTGTAGGGCCACTGAGGCAAGCACAGGACAGCGGATTCGGTCGGCAAAGTTCATCGTGTCGAAGTAGCTCAGTGTCGTGAGCACTTGCTGGGTATGCTGAGGATAGAGTTTCAAGTAGGCGGTCACCCACTCGAAGGCACCCTGGGAACAGCGCACCCTTTCCTCGATTTGGCTCATGGACGGCACATCGGCCATCACCCGCCAAGGTCGGGAGTCGAGGGCGGCCACAACCAAGGCCAAAGCCCCCCCTTGGCTCCCGCCCTCCAGGATGATCCGGTTCGAATCCAGCTCGGGACATTGGGCAACCACATCAAGGGTTCGGACGCAGTCCATATAGACCGCGCGGTAGTAATACTCGTTCTTGTCGAGCAACCCCTTGCTGATCACCGATTGAAAGGCCCCACTGGAAAAATGGGCCCGGGTTCCCGTGGAACCCGACTGTTCTCGGAGGTCAATGGAAAGTACGGCGCAACCAAGCCCGATCCAAGACAGAAACTCGTAAGGGAAACCTCGGTTTCCTCCGTAACCGTCAAAATGGACCAAGCAAGGTACGGGTTTGTGGGGGTTTCGCGGGAGGAGGAGCCAGCCATGGATGGGGGTATCATCCCAGCCGCAGTAGGTCAGGTCTCGAACCTCAACCTGGGGGGTGGGGTAGCCGATTTCTTGCATACCAAGTCTCGTATCTTGGCGGCGAGCCTGCTCGAGGGTGGAGCCCCAGAAACCTTCAAAATCCGGTTGTCGTGTAAGGGAGGGGAAATGGGCTGCCAACTCGGCAATACTTTCTGGCGAAGCGTACATGGGACATTCCAATGGGAAGAATAGGGGGAGGGCCGGGGCCCTCCCCACCGTCACTCAGCTTCCTGACTTTTCCTTGGCAATGGCATCATCAGACTTCTTCTTCAGGTTCTTGATGGTGTTCTCAAGGTTCTGACTGCCGACCAGGAATTTCTCTCCTTCGCTGACAAACAAGCTGTTGATGGCACCCGAACCGGGGCCGCTGATCTTCTCATCTCCAGAGCCTTTGGTGGGATTCATAATGGCCATGGACAAGTCCTCGGCGGTCACACCATCGTTTGCATAACGTTTGGCATCCGACTCGAAGCGCTTCTTCAACGCATCCGGCGTCAAGTCGGCCCGGGCAACGTAGCTGGCCTGGGCGTATTCCTTACCGAAGGTGTCCGACAGGTACTTGATGAACAGCAGAGCCTCCTTGGGGTTCTTGGCTTTCTTGTTGATCGCAAGAGCTGCGCCCGAGGAAAGGATTGCCGGTCCGGGAGCGGTGACCACGCCGAATTTCCAGTCGCGGGGATAGCTCTTGGCGTCGTCGAAAAGGCCGAGGTGCCAGGTGCCGACGAAGGTCATGCCGAACTTGCCGCTCATGAAGCTGTCCCACTGGTACTTCTTGTTGGTCATTTCGATCCAATCGGGTTGGGCCTTGTTTTTCCCGAGATCGGCATAGAACTGCAGCCACTTGGCATAGGCGGGGTTGTCAAAGTTCGAAGTTCCATCGGCCTTGTAGGGAGAGACCCCTTCCTGCTGAGGACCGACATAGAGGAGGTACTCCCACTGCTGGAACAGGGAACCCCAGATGCCTTTCTTGGTGTCGGTCAGCTTCTTGGCGGTGGCGGCATAGTCGGCCCAGGTCCAATTCGCCTTCGGATAAGGCACCTTGGCATCATCGAAGATCTTCTTGTTGTAATACACGATGTTGGGCGAGAACTCCCGGGGAATCCAGTAGACGTTGTTATCGTACTTTTTCAGAAACCGACCAAAGTCCTTCTCGAGGTCCCATTTGATCTCCTTGGCCAAGGGTCCCAAGGGCGCCAAGAAGCCCGCGTTGACATACTTGGTGTAGCGAACGGGGTTAGGCAGATCGACCACATCGAAGTCGTCGCCCGAAGCCGTCATGATGTCGATCTTGGTCCAGGCGTCCGAACCGTTCCCCGTCGAAGGAATCTCAATGACTTGGACCTTGATGCCGGGGTTGGCTTTCTCGAAGCCGGCGATGGCATCGACCCAGCCCGTATTCAGGGGACCCTGTTTTGCAGGATCGATCCGCTGATTGCTTTCTACCACACGAATGGTCACCTGACCCCAAGCCGGTGCCAAACACAGGGTCATGACGGCGATCGCCAATAAGAACCGATGAAAACTCTTCATCTCGTTTCCTCCATATTCCTTTTTCTCCCGCCCTACCGGCGGAGTTTTAAAGCCGAAAGTTTGGTTAACCCTTGATGCCTTGGGTTGAGATTCCCTGGACGAAGTACTTCTGCAAGAAGCCAAACAGAAGGACTGTCGGTGCAATGACGAGCATGGAACCGGCAAGAGCGCGGGTGATGACCTGCCCCCGCTCGGTGTTAGAAACGTAGGTGAGTCCCACCGAAAGCATCTGTTTGGGAAGGTCCTGGATGAAGATGCTCGGGCTGGTGTAGTCGTTCCAGTTCCAGATGAAGGTGAAAAGGATCACCGTCATCAGCACAGGGACGGACAAGGGGATGACGACCCGCAGAAAGATCTGGAGATAGCTGCAACCATCGATCAAGGCGGCCTCGTCGAGGTCCTTCGGCAGGGTCATGAAGAACTGGCGGACCATAAAGAGCATCAGCACATCGGCCATGGCGGGAAGGATCAGAGCCCAGTGCGAATCGACCAACCCCATCTCCCGGTAGAGGAGAAACCGGCCAATCAGGGTCGTGTCATGGGGAATCATCATAAGTCCTAAACAGAACAAGAAGATGGTGTTCTTGAAGGGGAACTCAAGCTTGGCAAAGGCATAGGCCGCGGTCACCGTGATCACAAGACGAAGACCGATCTGCAAACTGACCACCCAGATCGAGTTGAAGTACCAGTGCGACAGAAAGTTCGCGTCACCGAGGACGGATTCGTAGTTCACCAGACTGGGGACCGACGGAATGAGCTCCAGCGGTGTATTGGCAAAGTCCGAAGCCGATTTGAAGGACCCCGAAAGCATGATCAGGATAGGAATCAGCATCACCACGGCCACCATGACCATGACAAAGGTCGCTCCGATTTTTACCCAATAAGTACGGGACCGTGCCGTTAGTAATTGACCCATTTTCTCTGCCCCCTGAACTGAAGAATGGTGATGATCATCAGACCGATGAACAGAATGACCGATTGCGCCGTGGCGACACTGAATTGTCCAAAGTTGAAGGCCAACTGAACGACCCGGTAGGCGGCGACCTCGGTGCTGCCTCCTGGACCACCGTGGGTTAGCGTGGCAATCAGGTTGTAGGTTTGGAAGGACCCGAGGATTGAGGTGACCACCAAGAAGAACGTGGCCGGCGAAATATAGGGGAAGGTGATCTTCCAAAAGATCTGGGTGCGGCTGGCCCCATCGAGTTTCGCGGACTCATGAAGTTCTGTGGGAACATCCTGCAAGGCCGCGAGAAAGACGATGGCCTGATAGGAAGCATTCATATAGACATAGACCAACGCCGCCAGCGGCAGGGCGAGGCCGGGGTCTCCCAACCAGCGGGGGGGATCGGTGACCCCGAGGGCCATCAAGAGGGCATTGACCGGGCCGCTCGTGGGGTCCAGCAAAGCCTGCCAAGCAATGGTGACGGCGGTGATGTTGCACACATAGGGAATCAGGATCGTCGTGCGCAGGGTCCCTTTGGCATGGTAGTTGCCGTTCATCAGCAGGGCCAATCCGAGGGCGATCCCAATCATGAGTGGCACTTCGATCAGGGCGAAGGCAATGCTCCGGCCAAACGAGGCCATGGTGTCGCTGTCATTGAAGACATCGAGGTAATTCTGCAGGCCAATGTATTTGAGCTTCGAAAGCGGCCGTAAGGAGTTGAAATCCATGACGCTCATGTAGAACGTGCTCAAGATCGGAATCACAGCGAACACGATGAGAAGGGTGACAAAGGGAAGGATGAACAGCAGGGCCATGTTCCTTTGTGCCGCTTTCATGCGGTTTCCAAGGGCCCTGGTCTTCGGTTGCCGCCCTGTGGGGTGGACTTGCTCGATGTTGCTCATGACAACAGGCTAAACCCACTCCCAAGGCTGCGCTCCCCCCTGCGGTACTGGATTCTTCCCCTTTGTTCTAGTACCACGGTACCGGTTTGGGAGTTTGCTTGACAGCCCGACGGGACCACCAAACAATGGGGCCATGGTTGAGGACAAACTTCTGCGCCTTCCGATTCCCTTGGGAGCCTCACTGCTGGGCGGGAGCTATGTCACCCTCGTCACCGTTCTCATGCTCTTTCCTGGCACGGCACCCGCACCCGAGACTTCGGCAACGACCGTGATTCTTCTTGGTTCCCTTCTCCTGGCCACAGGAGCGTCAATTCCCCTCGCCCTGGTTCGATCACCATCGTCCCAATGGGTTTGGTTTTCACTCCGGATCGTCCTAACCGAGGTCTTCTTGACCCTGACCGTACCGGAGATAGGCTTGGAACTGGTCTTGGTCACACCCTTGGTTCTGGAAGCGGCTCAGCTCAGCCGATTTCCCCGGAACCTTCTCCTCGTCCTCGGCGTCATTGCCCTGTACTTGGCGATCCGATGGGCCAACTTGGGCCTTCTTGGGGGTGAGGATCCGGCTTCCATCCGCAGTGGTCAAATCTCCGCCCAGTCCCGGGAACTGTTGCCCCTCTTCGGCTATTTTCTCTTGCTCACCGGGCTGGCCATCACTGCGGCCGTCTCAGTGGGATTTCGCAACAAGGCAGCCCGCCTCGAGGAGCGGGTGGAGGTGCTCACCCGGGTTGCCGGTCAGCTGTCGGCGTCGAACTTATCGTTTCAGAACCTTGCCAAAGACGCTGGTGAAATGTCCTCCGAGCAGGAGCGGCTGCGCATCACCAGAGAACTCCACGATGTCATTGGGTACACCTTCACGTCGAACATGATGATGATGGAAGCCGTCTTGTCATCGATGCACAAGGACCCCCAGCGGGCCGAGGGACTACTCGATAAAGCGAGAGAGAACACCGAAAGCGGCCTCCAGAAGATCCGCTCGTCTCTGTATCGGCTTCGAGCCGAGCACGCCTCCCAGACGCGGGTTCAGTCGCGCATTCTGAAGCTTTCCCAGACTTTTGCGCTGGCAACCCAAGCCAAGGTGACAGTTGACTACAACAACTTCCCCGATGTCGAAGACGAGGGAGTGGCCGATGCCTTCTACTACTTCGTTCAGCAGGCGGTGACCAATGCCTTTCTCCATGGCCGGGCCGATCAGATCGAAGTGGCTCTCTATGCTTCAGAGAATAGTCTCTTCGCCAATGTCCGGGATAACGGAAGGGGATCCAGTTCCGTTACCGAAGGGATTGGCCTAAGGGGCATGAGAGAACGCCTTGAGCCGCTGGGCGGTTCCCTGCGCATCCTCGATACGAAAACAGGCTTTGATATCCTTTGCGAGATCCCTATAGACAAGGCAGGGGCCATCTTATGAATAGCGACAAGACCCGGATCATCCTGGCAGATGACCACACCCTCTTCAGCGAAAGCCTCAAGATGGTTCTCGAGGACAGGACCCATGACATGGAGGTCGTCGGGATCGCCGCCGATGGTTCCGACGCCGTCCAGCTCTGCCTGAAGCTTCGGCCTGATGTGGTCCTCATGGACGTCCGGATGCCGATTCTTGACGGGGTTCAGGCAACCCGGCAGATCCTGGAAGTCCTTCCCAAGACGAAGGTGATCTTGCTTACCACCTTTTCTGACGACGACTATGTGAGACAGGCTCTCAAGTTCGGAGCCATGGGATATTTGCTGAAGAATGTCCGACCTGCCGATCTCATCCAGTCCATCAGACGGGTCCGGGATTCCTACACCCAGCTATCCCCCGAGATCACAGGCCGACTCGTCGCCCTCAGTGATCCTGTGCCCCCAACCGATGCCAGGGGCAGCGTCCTCGAACACTTGACCCAGAGGGAACGTGAGGTGCTGACACTCCTGGTCGATGCCAAGGAAAACCGGGAAATCGCCGAAGTCCTCGGCATCTCGGAGCAAACCGTGAAAAACCACATCCATCACCTGTATGAGAAACTCGGTATCTCGAGCCGGGTTCAATTGGTGAAGGTGATGGGGAATCGAGCTCTGGAGTGAGACCTATGCTGGCCCAGTGAAGTTTCGGCCGGCCTTAAGGAAGGTCCGTCTGGGCGAAATCGACGCCTTTGTAGAGCAGCTTTTGGTGGCAGACCTTCGCCGGGGCGTAGGAGGCGCAGTCCCCGAGGTTGAGCCCGGCCTCCAGGAACTCCGTGAGAAATCCCTCGGCATCGGACTCGCCGAACAACACCGCGCAGACGGCCGATGTATCGACAACCATCAGAAGGCACCCTCGTCGTCATAGCCCAGAAGGGCATCGGGGCTCTGCGGATCGATGACGGCAAGGGATGCCCCCCGGGCGGCGATCGTTCTCAAACGCCCAAGACGGGCCTGGGACTCACCGTCGAGGCGCTCTTTCCGCTCGCGAAGGGCGCCGAGAATCTCTTCCGTCAAGTCGGACTCGGGATTACCCCTTCACCACGATGTTCACGAGCTTGTTCGGCACCGTGATGATCTTCACAATCTCCTTGCCGTCGGTGAGCTCCACGATGCGCTTGTCGGTCCGGGCCAGCTTCTCCATCTCGGCGGCGGCCAGGCCGGCGGGGACGATGAGCTTCGACCGGATCTTCCCGTTGATCTGGAACACCATCTCGATCTCGTCGTCGACGGTCAGGGCGTCGTCCCAGGTGGGCCAAGGAGCCTTCGACACCGTGGGCTTTTCACCGGCCATCTCCCAGAGTTCCTCGGCCAGGTGGGGCACGTAGGGGCTGAGCAGAACGAGGAAGGTCTTCCACACGCTTTTCGGCAGCTCGCCGGCGCCGGTGATCTCATTCACGAAGATCATCATGGCGCTGATGGCCGTGTTGAAATTCATGTTCTCGGTGTCGATGGTCACCTTCTTCACGGTCTTGTGGATCAGCTTGAGCTGGTCCTTGGTGGGTTCGGCGTCGGTGAACGTCAGGTCTTCGGCGGCCCGCCAGATGCGGTTGAGGAACCGGTTGATGCCGGCCACCCCGTTGGTGTTCCAGGGCTTGGCGTCCTGCAGGGGTCCCATGAACATTTCGTAGGCCCGGAGGGTGTCGGCGCCGTACTCGCTGACGATCTCGTCGGGGTTGATGGCCGTGCCCGAGCTCTTCGACATCTTGGCGCCGTTCTCGCCGAGGATCATGCCCTGGTTCACCAACCGCTGGAAGGGTTCCTTGGTGGTGACCAGGCCCAGGTCGTAGAGCACCTTGTGCCAGAACCGGCTGTAGAGCAGATGGAGCACGGCGTGCTCGGCACCGCCCACGTACAGGTCCACGGGCATCCAGTACTTCACCTTGGCCGGGTCGGCGAAGGCGGTCTTGTTGGCGGGGTCGATGTAGCGCAGGTAGTACCAGCAGCTGCCGGCCCACTGGGGCATGGTGTTGGTCTCGCGCTTGGCGGGGCCGCCGCAGCACGGACAGGTGGTGCTCACCCAGCTGTCGATGGCGGCCAAGGGGCTCTCGCCGGTGCCCGTGGGCTGGTAGCTGGTCACTTCGGGGAGGAGGAGGGGCAGCTGGTCTTCGCGCAGGGGCTCGATGCCGCACTGGGGGCAATGGACCACCGGAATGGGCTCGCCCCAGTACCGCTGGCGGCTGAAAATCCAGTCGCGCAGCTTGTAGTTCACGGCCTTCTTGCCGATCCCCTTCCCTTCCAGCCAGGCGGTGATTTTCTTCTTGAAGGGCTCGCTCTCCATTCCGGTGAATTCGCCCGAGTTCACAGCCTTGCCGGGCCCGGTGTACACGGCCTCGAGGCCGCCGGGGGTGGGTTGTCCGGAAGCGGCGATGACTTCGATGACGGGGATGCCGAACTTCTGGGCGAAGGCCCAGTCGCGTTCGTCGTGGGCCGGGACGGCCATGATGGCGCCGAACCCGTAGTTGGCCAGCACATAGTCGCCGATCCAGACCGGCACCTTGGCGCCGTTCACCGGGTTGACCGCGTAGGCGCCGGTGAAGACCCCGGTCTTGTCCTTGGCCAGGTCGGTGCGCTCCAGGTCGCTCTTGAGCCGGGCCTGCTTTTGGTAGGCCTCGACGCTGTCCTTCTGGGCCGGGGCCGTGATTTGGTCGACCAGGGCGTGGTCGGGGGCCAACACCATATAGGTGACGCCGAAGAGGGTGTCGGGCCGGGTGGTGTACACCTGGACGGTTTTGTCCGAGCCGTCGACGGCAAAGGTGACGTTGGCGCCCTCGCTGCGGCCGATCCAGTTTTTCTGCATGAGCTTGATGCTGTCGGACCAGTCGACCAGGGCTAGGTCGTCCTCGAGGGCGTCGCCGTAGGCCGTGATCTTGAGCACCCATTGGCGCAGGTTCCGGCGTTCCACGGCGGTGCCGCACCGGTCGCACTTGCCGTCGTCCACCTCTTCGTTGGCCAGGCCCGTGAGGCAGCTGGGACACCAGTTGATGGGCATCATGGCCTCGTAGGCCAGGCCCTTCTTGAACAGCTGGAGGAAGATCCACTGGGTCCAGTGGTAGTAGCGCTCGTCGTGGGTCGAGATCTCCCGGTCCCAGTCGTAGCTGAACCCCAGGCTCTTGATCTGGCGCCGGAAGGTGGCGATGTTTTCTTCGGTGGTCAGCCGGGGGTGGGTGCCGGTCTTGATGGCGTAGTTTTCCGCGGGCAGGCCGAAGCTGTCGAAGCCCATGGGGTGGAGGACGTTGAACCCGTTGTGCCGCTTGAACCGGCACCAGATGTCGGTGGCCGTGTACCCCTCGGGGTGCCCCACGTGGAGGCCCGCGCCCGACGGATAGGGGAACATGTCGAGGACGTACAGTCTCTTGTCTTCGGGGACCGAGGCGTCTTCGAAGGCCTTGAAGGTTTTGTTCGTTTCCCAGAAGCCTTGCCACTTCTTCTCGATCGCGGTGTAGGGGTACTTGCTCATAGGCCGAAAGCATACAGCAACGGGGGGAGTTCGGGGAAGACGGTGACGGCGATCCGGCACGACTGGCGGGCGAATTGGCAATAGTTTACCGACTTGGTTTACAACTGGAAAAACTGGGTCTAGTCTCGTTCCATCGTATGCCAAACGATTGCTACGAGAAGAAGGATGCCCCCATGAAGAACCCCTTTTCCCTTTGCACACTCTTCGGCCTTGTGTTGCTCGGCTGCGCCTCCGCCCCCCCACCGGTGGTAGACCTGACCCAACCCGCGGTTCGGCACAAGACAGGAGGCCCCGTCTACAGCCTCTCCTGGGGCCCCGACGGCCGCCTGGCTTCCGCACTCAACGCGGGCGTGAAGGTGTGGAACACTCAAGAAGGCCCCGGCACAGCCTGGCCCGGCCATAAGGGCTACGTCTGGGGCACGGCTTGGTCGCCGGACCAGAAGTATCTGGCCGCCGGCGGTTGGGACGGTCTGCTGAACGTGTGGAATGGAAAAACCGGTGAACTGGTGAAGACGTTTTCCGTGGAGCGGTTCGGGTTCTGGAGCGTCTCATGGTCCCCCGACGGCTCCCGGATCGCCGCCGGAGGCGACAACGGTACCGTGAAGGTCTACTCCTTGGCCGCCGGGGAAGAAACGACCTTCACCGACGGCAGCGCAACGATGGTGGCGGGTGTGGCGTGGTCGCCCCTGGGAAAAACCCTGGTGGTGGGCGATGTGGAAGGCAACCTCACCCTCTGGTCCACCGACAAGTGGGAAATCCTGCGGACCTTCACCGTGGAAAGCGACCGCATGAGGTACGACATCAACGGGGCCGTTTGGGCCCCGAACGGACGCTGGTTCGCCACGGCCCACCAGGACGGCTGGGTGAGGGTGTGGGACCCGGCCCAGGACACGGCGGTCGCGAGTTTTCAACAGCAAAAGGGTTGGATCCGGGGAATTTCCTGGGGCACCGACAACCGAACCCTGGCCACCGGGGGCGAGGACGGGAGCGTTTCCGTCTGGGATTTCCCCACCAAGACCCTTCGAATGACCAGTGCCGGTGGTCCGATCGGCGTCTGGAGCGTCGCCCTATCGCCGGACCTGACCCAGTTGGCCGCAGGAACAGGCATCTACAACACCAGTGGGGAGGGCGATGTGCTGGTCTGGACCTCACCGCCCGCCCCCTCCCGGTAAATCCTCTTGATGATCTCGGTCACCGGGGTCTCGATGATCTGAATGTCGGTGGAAGGGACCAGGGCCAGGGCCTCGGGGAGCAGTTTGACCGTGTCGACCTTGGTGCGGTCGTGGGCAATCCTCAGGGTCCTGTCCTTCCAGGTGATCTCGATGTTGGGGTCGTTGGGGGCCAGGGAGGCCGTGATGGCCTCGAGGTCGATGGGATGCCCTTCCCTCGGGGTCAGCTGGAGCGTCCTTTGGGTGCCGAACCGGGTCCGCAGGGTGTCGAGGCTGCCGTCGTAGATCAGCCGCCCCTCGTCGATGACCAGAATCCGGCGGCACAGCTCTTCGATGTCGGTCATGTCGTGGGTGGTGAGCATCACCGTGGTCCCCTCCTCGTCCCGGAACCTCTGGAGGGCGATCCGCACCTGTTCCTTGACCACGATGTCGAGGCCGATGGTCGGCTCGTCGAGGTAGAGCACCTTGGGGGCGTGGGCCAGGGCGGCGGCCAGGTCGGCCCGCATCCGTTGGCCCAGCGACAGGGTGCGCACCGTGCTCCCCATGAACTCGTCGAGGCCCAACACCTCACGCAGCAGGGTCATGCGGCTGTTCCAGGCCGTGTGGTCCACCCGGTACATCTTGCGCAGCACCCCGAAGGTCTCGGTCAGGGGCAGGTCCCACCAGAGCTGGGTGCGCTGGCCGAACACCACCCCGATGTGGAGGGCGTTTTCGATGCGGTTCTCGTAGGGGACCCGGCCGTCGACCAGGCATTGCCCCGCTGTCGGCGTCAAAATGCCGGTGACCATCTTGATGGTGGTCGATTTGCCGGCGCCGTTGGGGCCCAGGTACCCGACCATTTCCCCGGCGGCGATGTCGAACGACACCTGGTCGACGGCCACCTTTTCCTTGTATTCCCGGGAGAACAGGCTTTTCAGGGCGCCACCGAAGCCGGGGTAGGTTTGAGGCGTGCGGAACACTTTTCTCAGCTGGGTCACATGGATCATCGGTTTTCCTTTGGCGGTTCAGTTTCCGGAGCTCTCGTAGCGTTTTTGGCCCTGGGTCCACAACAGGCCAGCGACCAGGGCCGACACAGCGGCGGCGATCACCGTGCCACCCAGGGCCCATTCCCAGGTGCTGGTCCCCAAGAACCAACTGGCAGGGATGAACGCCGTGAACGAAAACGGCAGAATGAATGACAGGAACCACGACACTGGCCTCACGTAGATCTGCTCGGGGTACTTGGCGAAGTCGGAGAACATGTAGGCGATGTTCAGCAGGGGAAAACTGTCCTTCACCCAGAACGCCAGCGAGGCAAAAAACAGCTTGATCGAGGTGTAGATGGTGGCGGCGGCCAGGACCATCAGCAGGAACAGGGCCACGTTCAAAACCGTCACCGGCAGGCCCAGGGCGGCCACGGCGTAGACCGTGATCACCACCCCCACGGCGATCTCTCCCAGGCCGTCCCCCGAAAGCTGTTCGGCAAACACCTGGAACAGGGGGCTCAGGGGCCGCAGCAGGTACCGGTCAAACTCGCCGTGGACCACGGTCTGACCGGCGAACAGCCACAGATGGTTGGTCAGCAGGTGGTCCAGGCCCCGGGGAATCTGCGAGAAGCCGTAAATGAACAGCAGTTGGGCCAGGGACCAGCCCTTGAGGTTGGGGATGGTGTTGAAGATGAACACCAGGAACATGATGCCGGCGGCCTGGCCGATGATGAAGCCGCCCAGGCCGAGGTAGAGGTTGACCTTCGAGGCCATGAGGGTCTTCCAGTATTGCAAAACAAAGTCTTTGTAGAGCGAAAGATAGCGCAGCACCTCAGCCCCCCGACACCGAGAGCCGTTTCACGGCGCCCTTCCAGGCCCACCGGACGACGCCGACCATCACCGCCACCCAGAATGCCTGGACCCCCAGGGCCGTCCAGGCTTCGGCGCCATGGTAGCGGCCTAGGTACAGGGACACCGGGGTGGCGTTCATGGCGGCGAAGGGCAGGTACTGGAGCACGGTGCCCCAGCCGGCGGGAAAAAACGCCAGGGGGATCAGCTCGCCGGTGACGATGCCGACCACGGCGGTCTTCAGCATAAGGAAGCCCCAGACGTAGGTCACCCAAAAGGCCGCCAGGGCGAAAAAGAAGTTCATGAGGAACGACAGGACAAAGGCCAGCAGCACGCTCACCAGGTAGAGTCCCAGGTTGCCGGGGTCGGGACCCGGGGCCCCGAGGAACAGGACCAGCCAAAGCTGGAGCAGAATCCAGGCGGGCAGGACGATGCTGGCAAAGTTGATCAGGATGGTCCCCGTGGATTCGCCCAGGAGCCGGGAGAAGTAGCTCACGGGCCTCACCAGGTTGACCGCCACGTGGCCCCGGCGGATCTCGAAGGCCACGGTCCACTCCACCCCCGAAGACGTGAGCTGGGCGGTCAGCCAGCTCATGACCACGTAGGTCAAAATGCCCGACTGGGTGAAGCCCTGGAGGGTGGACTCGGTGGAACTCTGAAAAATGGCGTTCCAGAGGGACCCCAGGATAAACACCTGGACCAAGCCTCCCAGCACTTCGGTGAAGAACGAGAACTTGTAGGCGAAGCGCCTCTGCATGGTCGTGGCGGCGAAGGGCCAGTAAACCGAGAATCTGGCGGCGAGGGTCATCCGGGGGCTCACCGTTGGCCGAAGTACTTCTTCATCAGCGCCGTCCATTCGGGGGACTTCTTCAGGGCTTCGAACACGGTCCCCAGTTTCTGGACCACGTCGGGGGCCAAGCCGGTGCCGACGCAGAGCCACTGGCCGTCTTCGTCCAACGCCAGGGGGACGGCGGCCAAGGAATCCCGGAACGCCAGGGAGTCGAGGAACCAGTTGTTGCCGAGGTCGTAGTAGCCGAACAGGCGGCTGTTGCCGGCCTTGAGCTGCCGCAGGGCCACCTCGAGGGCCGAGGGAGCGTCGGCGGTCGGGAGCCCGAGGGTGGTCTGGTAGTAGTTCGCCTGGGCTGATCCCCGGATGACCATGACGGGGAGGCCCGAGTCCTTCAGCTGTTTCAGGGTGGTGAATTGGAGAACCGGGTCGTCCTTCCTGGCCAGGAGTTCGTACCGGGTCCGGAACAGCTCGGCGACGAAGCCGAAATCCTTTTCCCGCTGGGACGTCTTGGCCAGGCCGAAGTACACATCGATCTTCCCCTGCTTCAGATCCTCGGTGATCCGGCTGACGGGGACGAAGGCCTTAGGGTAGGAAAAACGGAAGTCGGAACGCCCCTCGATCAAGGCCATGATCTCCAGACAGAGACCGGAAAAGGTGCCGTCGGCCTGGGCGATGAACTTGGGCTGGGTGTCTTGGAACTCGGTCCGAAGCGTAGCCTGGGCCGAAAGCGGCGAGAGGATCAGACACGAGAGCGCCAAAGCGGAGAACCATCGGATCGTGTTCATGCCGGAAGCATACAGGACAGGACGCCGAAATGCAAAACCCTCTATAATAGATGCCATGTCCTCCCCCGAAGCCGACCTGCTCAAGGTGTCCGCCCAGGCGGGCCTCGACGAGATCAAGAAGGCCTACCGCAAGGCGGCCCTGGCCCACCACCCCGACCACAACCCCGACCCCCAGGCCGCCCGCCACTTCCGGAGGCTCACCGACGCCTACAGGCTTCTGTCGGAACAGGCCCAGCGCCGGGAACCGCCCCGGGCCCCCAAGCCGGTTTCTCCGGACGACCGGCTGGGGTTCCTCCTAGGCGACCTGAAGTCCCTGGTGCGCCGGTGGCCCGCCGACCGGTGGACCACCGTGGTCGACGGCCTCCCCGCCGTCGTCTGGGTGGCCGGGGCCCTCGATGTGATCGCCCAAGCCTGGCCGGGGGCGCCGTCGGCCAAACCCGTGCCGCCGACGGCCGCCGGGGTGGCTGAAGCCCTCGAAGCCTGGCCCGACAGGATGGCCGGGTGGCCCCTGCCCCGGCCCCTGCCCAAGGCCCTGGGGCGAGCCCTGGACGAAGTGCTGACCTCGGCCGAACACCGGGTCCGGGCCCTTGACCGACCAGCCCGTCGTCCCACAAAATGAATCACCGTTCATTATGCCGAAAATCATCCCCGACCTGGGCCCCCGGATCCTCGAAACCGCCGCACACCACTTTGAGACCAAGGGTTTCGACGCCACGGATATGAAGTCCCTGGCGGCCGAACTGGGCATCAGCGTCGGCACCCTCTACAACTACCACGCGTCCAAGCCCGAACTCTTCCTGGCCGTGAGTCTGTTGTGGAAGGAGAAGCTTTCGGGCCGGATGCTTGCCCGGCTGGATGCGAACGATACCCCGGGGGCGAAACTGAGGGACACCCTGCTGATGCTCTATGAAGACATGGAAGCGTTCACCGGCATCTGGCGGGAGTTCATGCGTTCCGGCGCCCAGTTCCAACCGGGCTCGCCCCTGGCCTCCCGGTTCAAAAAGGACAACGAACAGCTGAACCAGGGCCTGCAGAACCTGTTCCGGGACGTCTGGAAGGACCTTCCCCACGCCCAGGCCCTCACCGAAGACCCAGAGAACCGCCTTGCCCAGCTCATGGTCGGGTCGATCATGCAGCTGGTGATGAACGGCAACGAGGACAGGGAGGCGAACCGCCGGTTCGTCCAGGCCTGGATCAACTTTGTAGCACCGACAGGTTCTTCAGTGTTTTCTGTTTCCTAAACTCGGCAGGCGTTGTCCCTTCCACTTTCCGGAAGAGGGTGTGGAAATAGTTGGCATTCCGGAACCCGGCCCCCTCGGCCACCTCCGCAATGGTCAGGTCGGTCTTCACCAGCAGTTCCCGGCACCTCTGGATCCGGTATTCTAGGATCACATCGGGAATGGACTTCAGGCAGTTCTTGCGGTAGGCCTTGCTCACATGGGTCGGCGTGAGGCCCAGCCGGTCGGCCAGGAAATCCAGGGACAGGTTGGGGTTGGCGAACTCCTTTTCCAGCAGATCGTTGACCCGGGTGACCAGGTCGTTTTGTTTGTGGTGCCGCCGGGTATTCATCAGGGTGATGACCCCTTCGAACAAATCAAAGAAATGCTGGTTCAGTTCGGCGGCCGTCTCGAAGTCGCCCAGGTTCACCGCCGTGTCGAAGTGGAAGGGAACGTCGGAGAACCAATGGGCCCGCAGCGAGTCGAGGGCCATGACCAGACCGAGGGACAAATGGGATAGCCCCATGTTCACCGTGGTCTGGGAATACCCGGAGAGGTATTCTAGAATCTCCAGGTAGTAAGCCTTGGTCGCCTCGAGGTTCCTCAGCATCAGGGCTTCGATGAGCTGCTTCTCCTTGGCCACCGGATAGGTGTAATCGTCCCTCCGGTGGTCCGCCGCGGCCGACGGACGGATCAGGCTGCCGTGCCCCAGGAAGAACCGGTAAAAGGAGTTCTGCAGGGCCTGGCGGTAGAGGAAAGACGCATAGCCCAGGTTGTCCCCCCGGTCGCTCCAGGAGCAGGTGACCGAGACTTTCCAAGCACCTGCCCGGTTTTGGAGGCCCCGGAGGGCGGCCTCGAGGCCGTCGTCTCCAGGATCGGCGGCCGCGGTCACCAGCACGGCCAGCTTTTCCTCCTCCATTTCCACGGCCTCGGGGCCCCAAACAGCCAGGACTTCCCGGGCGGCTCCGACCAAGGCCCCTTTCATCAGACCCAGGTCCTGGGCACCCAAGGTCTCGGTCAGGGTTCGGTACCGGTCGATCCGGACGAGGACCACCCGGCAAGGGGCGCCGGGATCGAGGCCGATGGCGAAGGCCGACAGTTCCTGTTGCTCCGGGGCCGCCAGGCCGCCGCCTTCCGGTTCGGTGAGGATCCGCCTGAGGATCCGTTCTTTGAGGGCGCCCTGCCCTTCCCGGCTCTGCTCTTCCAATTGTCCGACCCGGTCCAGCCGCTCCCGGATGGGACGGTACAGCCACCAGGCGGCCCAGGCCGCCAGGAGGCTGCCCACCAGCAGAACCAGGAGGGCCGTAACGATCATGGTGCCCCTCAGGCTGTCGAGTTCGGCCACCAAGGTACCCAGGGGAACCACGCTGACCGACCGCCAACCGTTCTTATCCGGTGCCGTCCAGGTCATCAGCGAGGAGGCCCCTTCCACCGGCAGGGTTTCGGAACCCGGTTGCGAAGTTCCCTGGATCCGGGGCTCGAGGGCCCTCAGGATCCGGGACCACCGGGGCCCGTCCTCGGACCGGGCCGTGATGACCAAGCCCTGGCCGACGATGAGGCTCGTGCCCAGGGCGCCGTCTTCCATCTTGGCCAACCGGTCGCGGAACAGCGACAGGTCGAGGTTGGCGGCCAGGACGCTGTCGGCGGCTGGAGGGTTCACGGCGTCGTAAAACAGCAGGGTCACCCCTTCCCGGCCCGACGGGAGGAGCCGGGCCACGGGCAGGAAGGGCCGGTCTCCCCGGTACTCCTTGACCGCGGCCAGGAGGCCGACGTCAAAGAAGTCTTGGTAGGACTGCACCTTGCTCGGGGCCGTGTCCGAGGCGATGTAGACGGTCTGGGTGGCCTTGTTGAGGATGTACAGCGACTGGATGGTCGAAGAGACGAACCGGTACTTCTCCAGCTGGTCGAGTCCCCGGTTGAGGTCGTTCTCTTCGGGGGGCTGGTTGAACCCGAACCGCTGGAGGGAATCGTCGAAATACGCCTGGACCAGGGTCTTCTCCACGGAGGCCAGGGTCTGGCCGGTGCTTTCCGACAGCTGGTTCAGGTTGGCCCGGACCAGGGTGACGGTCTTCGTCGTCAGGATGCCGTCGAAGCCCCAGTACAGGGTGAACGACAGGACGAGGATGGTCAGGGATACGGCCGTGACGATGGAGATGAGGAGGCGGAAATATGGGTTGGCCCGGAGTTCGGCGACGACGCTCAAGGCCGGGCCGCCCCGTACGCCGCCACCTGGCCCTGCATTTCGGCCTTCAGCTGCTCGAGGCCCGCTGCCTTAAGTTTGAAATTCAGAACCCGCAAAGCGGCGGCCACGTCTGGCACGGTCCCGGTGTACAAGGGAAGCAGGTACTGGTTGGCCACCTGGTTGAGGGCCGAAAGCTGGGAGGCCACCGGGGCGGCATCGAAGGCGAAAACCGAATACCGGTTGGGCCGGGCGACCCGATCGAGGGCAGCGGTCAAGGGAGCGTAGCCCGGCCAGCCTCCTCCCGCCGGAAGTTCCAGTCCGTCCACGTGCCACCCCCAGGGCTGCATGGCATCGTACCAGAACCCGGAACCGGGGACGGTCACCGCCTGGCCTTGGACCAGCCGGAAATGGCGGTCAGCCACCCCCCAGCTGGTGAGCCGGTAGTACCGGGGGTCGGTCCGCAGTTTTTCCAGGAACTTCAGGGCCTGTTCCGGGTTCGGGCAGCTCCTGGCCAGGGCCATGCCGTTACCGATGGAAGGGTTGAGGTGGGCCCGGCCCAGGGCCAGGGCGTAGACAAAGTTGCCGAGCTTCCAGGAGGGGTGGTCTTCGTGGACCGCCCGGTAGAGGGCGTCGGCCTTGGTGGGGTTCCCCGAGGCGGCGGCGTTGAGGCCCTGTTTGAACAGCGCCTCGGAGGTCACCTTGCTCGACAGGATGTCCCGGGACCAGAACCCGGCGTCTCGCCAGCGTTTCATGGTCTCGGCATATTCCCGGAATTCCTTGGTCTGGTACCATTCTACCAGCCGGCCCGCCGGATCGGCCACCAGGTAGTAACCGAGGAAGGTCCCCCGGATGACCTGGTCGTACGGACCCAGGAAGGCATCCTGGATTTGCATCAGGTCTTCGTAGGTGGCGCCGTAGGGAATGGACTTCGGGTCCGCGGCCTTCACCGCCCGGAGGAACTTCTCCACCTCGGCCACGGTGGCCAGGGGCCGGGTGAACCCAAGCCGCTCGGCCAGGTCGGCCCGGTAGACGATGCTGTTGGTCTGGTACTCCTTCCAGTCGGTGGGGACGGTGTAGATCTTGCCGCCGACCCGGGCTTCGTTCCATTGGGCAGGGGTCAGGGCGGTTCACAGTCCGGGGACCAGGGAGGGGAGTTTGTCGTCCAGGGGGAGGAAGGCCCCTTTGCGGGCATAGGACTGGTAATTCGCCCAGTTGGCCGTGTAGACCAGGCTCACCGGCTCGCCGGAAGCCAGGGCCAGGTTGTACTTCTGTTCCCATTTGTCCCAACCCAAGAACACCCACTTCACAGTGACGTTCAGGTCTTTCCGGGCCAAGGCGTTGATCTCAACCGCCACCGTCGCCATGTCGGGGGGTTCGGGTCCCATGAGGTAGACGGTGAGGACTTCGGGCTTTGGCGTCTCGGCCGACACGGCGTCTACCAGCAACACACAGAGCAGCAGAACCAGAATTCCCCTCATGGTCTCCCCTCCATCACTCTTTGACGGCCCCGAGGGTCAAACCCTTCACAAAGTATTTCTGGACAAAGGGATACAGCAGGACAATCGGTCCTGTGACCAGGACGGCCGTGGCCATTTTCAACGACTCCGACGGGGTGTCGATGCTCATGGACACTCCTTTCCCCAGGGCCTGCCGGGCGAACTCGGTGCTCGAGATGATGTTCTGCAGGTAGTACTGCAGGGGGAACAGGGTCTTCTGGTGGATGAACAGCGAGGCGTTGAACCAGTCGTTCCAGTACAGCAGGGCCAGGAACAGGCCGATGGTGGCCAGACCCGGGGTCGACAGCGGCAGCACGACCCGGAAAAAAATGGTGAATTCCCGGGCGCCGTCGACCTTGGCCGATTCAATGAGGGAGTCGGGGATGGTCCTCAGAAAGTTCCGCAGGAGCAACAGAAGCCAGGGGGACATGAGCAAGGGAAGGATGAGGGCCAGGACGTTGTCGGTCAGTTTGAGAAAGTTGGTGACCAGGAGGTACGAGGGCACCAGGCCGCCGCTGAAAAGCGAGGTGAAGTAGATGTAGAACGCGATCTGGCCCCGGTAACGGAAGGTCTTGCGGGTGAGCACATAGGCGCCCATGGCCATGAGGAAGAGCCCAACGGCCGTTCCGGTGACCGTGACCAGGGTCGAGACGCCGTAGGCGGCCAGCATGCCCCCCGAGTTGCCCAGGGCCATCTGGTAGGCCGCCAGGGTCGGTTCCTGGGGGACCAGGCTGTAGCCCGAGGTGATGATGCTCCGTTCGCTGCTCAGGGACCCGGAGACCACCAGCCAAAACGGCAGGATGCAGAAGACGGCGGCGACGGCAAGGTAGAAGGCCCCGGCCGTCCGGAAGACCGCCTCGGCCGTGCGTTCAGAAAAGCGCATTTTCGGGACTCCTTTTCCGGAGGATCCAGTTGACCCCGACCACCAGGAAGAAGCCGAAGACCGACTGGTAGAGCCCGGCGGCCGTGGCCATCCCCATGTCAAAATTCTGGGTGAGGGTCCGGTAGACGTAGGTGTCGATGATGTCGGTGGCGTCGTAGAGCTGACCGTTGCCGCCGATGATCTGCCAGAACAGGTCGAACTGCCCCTTGAGGATGGTCCCGAGGTTGAACATGAGGATGACCATGAACGTCGGCACCAACTGCGGCAGGGTGATGTAACGGATCTTCTGGAAAACCCCGGCACCGTCGATGGACGCCGCTTCGTACAAGGAGGCGTCGATGCCGGTGATGGCCGCCAGGTAGATGACGCTGGTGTACCCCAGCCACTTCCACACGTGGAACGAGACGAGGATGGGCTTCCAGGCCTCGGGGTTGGAGTACAGGTCGGCCGGTTCCATGCCCAGGGCCTTGAGAAGGGTGTTGAACGAACCGTGCTCGTAGTTGAACAGGTTGTAAACGAATACCGACAGGAGGACGTACGAAATGAAGTACGGGAGGAAGATCACCGACTGGACGCCCTTTTTCCAGAACCGGGACCGCATCTCGCTGAGGAAGATGGCCGCGGCCATGGCCGACGCCGTACCGAAGACGATGAAGGCGATGTTGTAGGCGATGGTGTTCACCGTCAGGTGCCAGAGGATGTTGCTTTCCAGGAGGAACTGAAAGTTCTCCATGCCGACGAAGGGGCTGCCGAACAGCCCGTCGTTGAAGTTGAACCGGGTGAAGGCCAGGTACACGCCCATCATGGGCAGGTACGAGAACACCAGGAAGTAGAGGACCACCGGGGAGACCATGAGCACCAGTTCTTTGTTCTTCCACAGCTCGGCCCACACCCGGACTCTCGGCGTTGTTTTCTTTGACACGACCTAGGCCTCCTTCCACCGGAACGTTTCGAGATCCACCGGCAGGCCGGTTCGGGACGACTCGGTGCAGGCCAGGGCCAGGGCCAGCGAGTCCCGGCCGTCGGCCCCGGTGACCGGGACCGGGGTTCCGTTCTGGAGCGCCTCGGAAAAGGCTCCCAGGGCCAGACGGATCGACTCGGTTTGGCCGTCGGAAGAGACGAGTTCCCTGACGTCCTCGAAGCCCGGCGGCGGATCCTCGCTGTACAGCTTGAGGGACCCGCCGTGGTCTTCGGCGACCAGGGACCCCTGGGTGCCGAAGATCCGGAGGGACTCTTCCCGGGGACCCTTGGCGCTCCACGAGCACGAGAACGATCCGAGGGCCCCGGACCGGAACTTGAGGGACACCACGGCGCAGTCTTCTCCCTCCATCTGGGTCTGGAGGAACCGGCCCGTGTGGGCGGTCACCGACTCCACGTCACCCAGGAGCCAGCGCAGCAGGTCGAACTTATGGACCCCGGAATCGATGAGGGTGCCGCCCCCGGCCTGGGACAGGAATTTCCGGAACCCATCGATGGGACCATGAACGTGGACGGCCGCCACGGCGAGGAAGGGCTGGCCCAGGGCTCCGGCGTCGATCAGCGCCTTGGCGTGGCGGTGGTGGCCCAGGAAACGCTGGTTGTGGCCCGTCATCAATTGGACCCCATGGTCCCGGGCGGCGCCTAAGATCAGGTCGGCATCTTCCAGGGTCCGGGCCAGAGGTTTCTCGAGGAACAGGTGTTTCCCGGCCCGGGCGGCGGCCAGGGCCAGGGGGAGGTGTTGGTCCGGGGGGACGCAGAGGTCAATGACGTCGATGGCCGGGTCGGCAAGGAGTTCGTCGAACCTCGTGGTGGCGTACCCCTTACCAAGGGAACCCACCAAATCCGCCGCCCCGGGGCCCCGGGTGCAGACGGCGGCCAGCTCGGAGGTTCCGGGGAGCCGGGTGAGCCCCTCGGCGTGGAGCCGGCCGATCCCGGCTCCCACCACGGCGAACCGCACCGGCCGGGGTCCCAGGGCGTCAGGCATCGTACTCTACCGTCCCGCTGATCAGTTCCAGGGCGTTGCCGTCGGGGTCGGCGAAGAAACACGTGTCCACGCCGCCCAGGGCGTGGGACGCCCCGTAGATGATGGGGACACCGGCAGACCGGAGTTTCGCCTCGCCGGTGAACACGTCGCCGACCCAGAGGCCCACGTGCTTGAGGCCCAACACCCGTTCGTCGGCCTCCCAGGGATGGGCCAGGGTGTTCACTTTGGAGAAGCTGAACAATTCGACGACCGCCGACCCGACGCCCAAAAAGGTGATGAAAAACCCCCGGTCGTCGGCGTGGTCCAGGGTGCCCAAGACGGGGAACCCGAGGAGATCCCGGTAGAAGGCCAGGGACCGTCCAATGTCCGAGACTGTCAGGGTCAGGTGGTCAAACAGCAACTCGGACCCGGTCGGACGGGGCCGGCCCAGGGAAGGCGCCACGTCGCCTTCTAAGATTTCTACCAAGGTTCCGTCGGGGTCGAGGAAGAAGGCGATCCGGAGGCCGCCGACCGCATCAAAGGGTTCGAGGGTGAACGTCACCCCGGCGGCCCGGAGCCGGCCGGCGGTGCGGTCGACACTGGCCACCCGGAAGGCGAAGTGGCGCAGGCCCTGCTGCCGGTCGTCGGTCTGGAACCCTGAAGGCCGGGTGGTTCCCTTGTCAAAGCTGAAAACCTCGAGGATCGTCCCTCCGCCGGTGTCGAGGAAGTCGATCAGCATGTCTTTGTTCCGGTACGTCAGCCGGCCCATCCACCGGAACCCCAACAGGTCCCGGTAAAACGCCAGGGACCGGCCGAGGTCGGAAACCGTCACGGTGATATGCTGGTAATCCCGGAACCCGGGGAGGAAGGGGACAGTGCTGTTCATCGGTTTCGCCTCCAGAAATCGGGGTGCTAAAAGTCAAAGTGGTCGGGGTGGGGTCCCAGCCGGCCGCCGCGCTCCAGGGCCGAGAGTTCGGCCACCTCGGCGGCGGTGAGCGAAAAGTCGAAGAGGCCGAAGTTCTCCCTCACCCGGCCGGGGGTGGCCGATTTGGGCAGGGGGACGATGCCCAGTTCCAGGTTCCAGCGCAGGACGACCTGGGCCGCGGTCTTGCGGTACCGGCCAGCGATGGCGTTCACCACCGGGTCGTCGAGCAGGGCTGACCGGCCGGCCCCCAGGGGCGACCACGACTCGACCACGATGCCGTGGTCCCGGCAGTAGGTTCTGATCCCGGTCTGGGTCAGGTATGGGGTCAGCTCGATCTGGTTGACCGCCGGGACCAGGGACGAGACCCGGGCCAGGGCGTCCAGGTGGTGCCCCTCGAAATTGCTGACGCCGACGGCCCGGACCTTGCCTTCCGCGTAGAGGTCCTCGAAGGCCTTCCAGGTGTCGGTGAACTTGCCCGGCACCGGCCAATGGATGAGGTACAGGTCGACGAAGTCGAGACCCAGGTACTTCAGGCTCCGGTCGAGGGCCTGGCGGACCGTCCCCGCCCTCTGGTCGTCGTTCCAGCACTTGGTGGTGACGAAGACTTGGTCCCGGGGCAGCCCGGACCGGCGGAGGGCCTGGCCCACCGACTCTTCGTTGCGGTACGCAGCGGCGGTGTCGATGTGGCGGAAGCCGACGTCGAGGGCCTCGGCGATCCGGTCGACGGTGGCGGGCCCGTTGTCCATCTTGAAGACCCCGTACCCGGGGGTCGGCATTGTAACACCGTTGTTGAGATTGACTTCAGCCGCGTACATACGCTTCCCATCCTTCCTGGGCAATTTCCGCATCGAGGCCCCCGGAAGCGCCGCTGAACTCGGTCAGCAGCCAACCCTCGTCCACTGGATGGATCAGTCCGCCGCGGTAACCGAATTCCCCCTGGAGGATGGGGCGCCCGGGCCGGCTGCCGCTGGGAGCCTTGCTGTCCGCCATTTCCGCCGCCTTTGAACAGGCGATGGCCAAAAAGTTGTACCCGGGCCAGGCGTGGTTCTCGGGGTCGTCGGGCACCAGGGTCAACCTGCCGACGACCTTCATCTGCGACTCCCAGCGGGTGCCGCCGGGGTCCATCCGGGCCACGAGGATCACCCCGCTCGCCCCCACCTGGGCGGCATGGGCTTCCATGGCGGCCACCACGATATCGGCAAAGGCATTGAACGGTTTCATCGCGGGCTCCTAGTACTTGAGCAGCAGGTTCAGCAGCTTGCGGTCGAGTTTGTGACCCCGCCACTCTTCGTAGGCGACGTCGGCCCGGTTGGAATCGAGGATGCCGAAGTTCCCGCGGAAATTCCAAAGGGCCGAGCCGATGTTGTGGCCCTTGAGGATGTCGAGGACATCTTCGTACCAGGCCAAGAACACGTCGTGGGGCGTGTTGCTGTAGCAGCCGCCCTCGCCGCAGTGGACCCCCACGCCCTGCCGGGCCAGGTCGGCCCAGTGCCCGTAGTGGGCCTCGAGGGTGGCCCGGCTCCAGGCTGTGCGGTCGGCCTCCAGGGCTCCGGGCCATGTGGGCCTCGGAAAATCCATCCCGCCCTCGCGCCACCACGCGGCGTTCCAGTGGGACAGCCCCATGGGCATGTAGGCCCGGGTGGACTGGGCGACGCCCAGGTCGGCCAGTTCAAAGCTCGGAAACCCCCGGCCGTACCACATGCCGTCAACGATGAGGGTGCGGTCGGGACTCACGGATCGGATGGCGGCCACTGCGGTCCGCATGACCCGCTGGTGGTCGGCCCGGCTGGCGCTCTGCATGGCCAGGGTCTGGGGCCGGGGCAAAGCGTCGTCGGGAGGCGGAGCCTCGTTCACCAGGTTGAAGCTCAGGGCCCCCGGAGAACTGGCCCGGTAGCGCTGGGCAAAGGTCACCCAGTGGTGGCAGAACACCGCCAGGGCCTCCTGGTCCTTCCAAAGGCTCCAGGGGTCCGCGGGTTCGGGCATACAGCAGAACCCGGGGGCCCGGTGGAAGTTGAGGTTCACATGGATTCCGTACTTCTCGCCCCACCGCACCGCTTGGTCGACGGCTTCCAGCTTCTCCTCGAGGATGTCGTAGGGGCGTTTCGGATCGGTCCAGTTCCACCATGAGAGCGGGACCCGGACAAAATCGAAGCCCCAATCGGCGATCCACTGGAAGTCCGTTTCGTTCAGCGGCTGAAAATGGGCCGCGCTGGTCATGCTTTCGAGGTTGAAGCCCCTCCAACGGGGCAAAACGGTTTGGGCAGGCATGGAGGGGCTCCTTTTCCTTAGTTCTTGGCGCGGTCGGCCAGGTAGGCGTCGATCTGCTTCTGCATCTCGGCCTTGACCTTTTCGATCCCGGCGGCCTTCAGTTTCACGATCATGTCGGCCACGGCCTTGTCGGTGTCGGCCACGATGCCGGCATTGATGGGGACGACGTACTGGTTCTGAACCTGGATCACCGCGGCCAGGGCAGCCTGGACCGGAGCTTCGTCGAAGGCGAAGGTCGACAGCCTGTTGGGCACGGCGATCTTGTCGAGGGCGGCGTTCACGTCCTTGTACAGCGGCCAGCCGCCCTTGGTGGGCAACTCCTGCTTGTCGACGTGCCAGCCCCAGGGCTGCATGGCCTGGTAGCCGAACCCGGCGTCGGCGATGGCCACCACGTTTCCGGCCTCGTCGAGGTTGTAGTGCTTGCCCAGGATGCCGTAGTTGGTCAGCCGGTAGTAGGCGGGGTCGGTCCGGAGCTTCTCGACGAAGGCCAGGGCCCGTTCGGGGTTGGGACTGCTCTTCGGGGCGGCCATGCCGTTCCCGATCCAGGCGTTCGGATGGACAAAGCCCGCGGTCATGGCGTACACGTAGGTGTTGATCTTCCAGTCGGGCTGGGTGGTGCTCAGGGCCCGGAACATGGCATCGGCCTTGGTGGGGTTCTCGGTGGCCACCAGGCTCTTGCCCTGTTTGAAGTTGTCCTCGGCCAGGATCTTGGAGGAAACCGTGTCCCGGGCGATGTAGCCGGCGTCGCGCCAGCGCTTCATCATCTTGGCGTATTCCAGGTATTGGGGAGTCTCGTACCAGCTGACCAGCTTCTCATTGGCATCCCGGAGCAGGTAGAAGATGGACCGGGCCACTTGGTCGTACTTCACCTTGGCCATGAACCCTTCCTGGACCCCCTGGATGTCGTCGGAGACGCCGTTGAACGGAATCACGCTGGGGTCGGCCTTCTTGGCGGCGGCCATGAACTTCTCGATATCGTCGAGGGAGGTCAGGGGCTTGGTGAAGCCGAGTTTCTCGGCAAGGTCGGCCCGGTAGGTCAGGCAGTTGGTCTGAAACTCCTTCCAATCGTTGGGGACGGTGTAAATCTTGCCGCCGACCTTGGCATCGAGCCATTGGTCCTTGGTCACCGTGGCCCAGATCTTGGGGGCGGCCTTGGGGACCACGTCGTTCAAGGGAAGGAAGGCTCCCTTCTTGGCGATCTGGAGGTAGTTCGCCCAGTTGGCCGTGTAGATCAGGCTGATGGGTTCCCCGGAGGCCAGGGCCAAGTTGTACTTCTGGTCCCATTTGTCCCACCCCAGGAAGGTGAACTTCACGGTGGCGTTCAGGTCCTTCTGGGCCAGTTTGTTGATCTCGGCGGTCACCGAGGCCATGTCGGCGGGCTCGGGTCCGAGCAGGTAGACGTTGAGAACTTCGGCCTTCTTCAGGTCGTCGGCCAAGACCGGTGCGGCCGCCAGCAGGCACAAGGCCGTCAGCGTCACACAGAAACGAAGCATCGCTCTTTTCATGGGAAACCTCCTGTTTTTGATTTCCAGGTCTCCATCGTTCTCCCGAAACCGGCCCCCGCCAACTTTGAAAAACTGGCATTTCTCGGGGAAACCGGCGTTTTCAGGGTTTGAATTCGGGAATTTTGTGCGAATTTCATCCCTTGGCCCAGGAATCCCACAGACTCCGGATCCTCAGGGCTTTCTGCAGGGCTTGGGCCTCGGTCGGGGCCTCTCCCCGGAACTCGCGGATGGGGATGGTCCTCACCTCTCCAGGGACCAAATCGAAGGCATTGTCGTCGAATACCGCGTCGAACCCGTCGAAGTCCAGGCCGACGAACCGGGCCAGGCTCCGGCACCGGAGGACCACCGAGAACCCTTCCGGACCCCGCACAACCTGGGCCTTCACCTTCGGGTCCTCGAGTTCCAGATGTTTGGAGCGGACGAAGGGGCAAACGCCCGAGGCGTCCCAGGTTCCGGCGGAATCCTTGAGCGCATAATGCAGGAAGGTCCGACGGGAGGCCCCGCTGGATGGAGGCACTCCCACTTCGGCGCCGAAGTCGAGGTCAGCGACCCGGGCCGTCGAGAGGGCATCGACCCGGCAGGACCGGCTCCCCCGCTTCACGGTCTTCCCGTCCAGGGACTTCAGCCGCCACTCGACCCGGCCGGAAAACTTCTGGAGGGTGTCGTTGGTCACATGGAGTTCCATCCGGCTGCCCGTTTCGCAGGCCGACAGGAGGACGGGGGCGAAGAACCGCTTGGCCGCGTAATGGAGGGCCTTCCAGCGTCCCTCGTAGTCGATGGACGACCACGAGATCCCCGGCCAGCAGTCGTTGAGCTGCCAGATCACGGCGCCCATGCACCGGCCCCGGTGCCGCCGCCAGTGTTCCACACCGTAGCGTACCCCCTCCGCCTGGACCAGCTGGCTGACGTAGACCTGGTTTTCAAACCCTGAAGGCACCCGGAACTCCTGCTGGAGGTAGTGGAGCAGCGGGTAGACCCCCGCCGAATGCTTTTCCCTCAGCTCCATGAGGTACGAGAACGGGTTGCGTTCCGGCACGGGGATGCAGGGGGCCAGGGTCTTGGCCGAGGGGTAGGATTGGAGGCCGAACTCTGACATGAACCGGGGAAAGCGTTTGCGGAAGTCGGTGAACGGCGCCTTGCCGTGCCAGATGCTCCAGTCGTGCATGTCGCCGTAGTCCTGGCTGTTGGGCCGGTCAAAGCCGCCGAAGCTCGACGGTGAGGCGGGCCAATACACGGTGGCCGGATCCTCCCGCCGGGCCAGCTCGGGGAGGAACACCTCGTACATCTTGAGGTAGTCGGCCCGCTGCCGGGGGGTCTCGCCCAGGGACCACTCGACGATGGCCTGCTCCATCTCGTTGTTGCCGCACCACAGGCCCAGGCAGGCGTGGTGCCTCAGCCGGCGCATGTTCTGGACGGTCTCCCGTTCCACCGAAGCCTTGAACTCCGGGGTGAACTCGTAGAGGGCGCAGGCGAAGAGCATGTCCTGCCAGACCACCAGCCCCCGTTCGTCGCACAGGTCGTAGAGCAGGTCGTCGGGGTAGTAGCCGCCGCCCCAGACCCGGAGGCAGTTGAACCGGGCGGCGACACAGTCGTCGACCAGGCGCCGGGTCTTCTCGGGGGTGGTCCGGGTGACCAGGTTGTCTTCCGGGATGTAGTCGGCGCCCATGGCGAAAAACTCGACGCCGTTGGCCGAAAAGGCGAAGGAGCGGCCCCATTGGTCGTCCCGCTGGACCAGGGTGAGGGTCCGCAGGCCCACCCGGAGGGTCCGGCGCCTCCCCTCCCCCTCACCGGCGTCCGCTTCAAGGGTGTAGAGGGGCTGGCCCCCCAGGCCGGCCGGCCACCACAGCTGGGGGTCGGCCACGGTCAGGGCCGCGGTGACCTCGGTGCCGCCGGCGGGCACCACGGCCTGGGCGGAGGTCGAGGTGCCGTCCGGGGCGGAAAGCCGGACCGTCACGGGGACGGCCGTTTCTCCGGCCCGGTCCAAGACCACACGGACCGTCAGGTCGGCCCGTCCCGGGGTATGGGATTGGAACACCTGGACCTGGTCGAGCCGGTGGCCGTCCCAGGCCTTCACCGCCATGGGCCGGAAGATGCCCATGTCGGGGAGGGCCGGCCCCCAGTCCCAGCCGAAGGTGTGGTGGGACTGGCGGATATGCTGGAACCCCGGAACGCCGTTCACCGACCAGGTGGGGGTTTCCCGCTGCCGGGCCTCGGCGTATTCCAGGGACGAGGCGAACCGGACCTCCAGGTCGTTGGTCCCGGGGTGGAGGACGGACCGGAGGTCCCACTCCCAGGAACAGTGCATGTTGTCCGCCGAACCCACGGTGACGCCGTTGACCCGGACCTCGGCCAGGGTCATGAGGCCTTCGGCGGCCAACACGATGTGCTGACGGGCCAGCAATGCCGGGGTGGCATCAAACGTGCGGCGGTAGACCCAGTCTTTGCGGGTCTCGGTGCAGGCGGCGAATTCTTGGTCGGCGACAAAGGGGTCGGCGATGCGGCCGGCGGTGAGCAGGTCGCCCAGGACGGTGCCGGGGACCCGGGCCGCTAGGTCGAGTGTTCCTTGGGCGTCCGAAAGCCGCCAGGAGCCGTTGAGGTCGATGGTGTTCATGCCTGCCCCCGGAACTGGTCTCTGACCGTGTCGAGGATCTCCAGGATGGCGATGGTCTCGTCGAGGGGGAGCAGGGGACTCTCGGTGAGGCCCGCCCTCAGGCACCGGGCGGCTTCCACGGCTTCCTCCCGGAGGCCGTGACCCTGGTAGTTCCGTTCGTGGGACTCCAGCACCTTCCCGTCCCGGTCGAGGACCCGGAAGCTCGTGGGTGTGTAGAAAATATGGTCGATCTCGATCCGGCCCCGGGTGCCGGTGAGGAGGGCCCGGTTGGCCACCGTGGCCAGGATGGTGGAGTGGAGCAGGGCCTGGGCGCCGCCGGGATACTGGAGGATCACCGAGCATTGGGCGTCGACGCCGGTGGCCGTCGGGGTCGAAAACGAGGTGACGGCCCGGGGTTTTCCCAGGAGCATGGTGGCCAGGGAAATGGGGTAGATGCCCAGATCGAGGAGAGATCCTCCGCCGAGCTCAGGGGCGAAGTGCCGGTCGGCCGGGTTGGGGGCCATGAACCAGCCGTGGTCAGCCTGGACGCTGACCAGGTCACCGATGGTCCCCCGGGCCAAGATCTCCTGGATCTGGCGGATGTGGGGCAGGAACCGCATCCACATGGCTTCCATGAGGAACAGGCCCTTTTCCTGGGCTTTGCCGGCCATCCGACGGGCTTCACCGGCGTCCATGGCGAAGGGTTTCTCCACCAGCACCGGCTTGCCGGCGTCCAGGGCCAGCAGGGCGTTGGGACAGTGAAAGGGATGGGGTGTGGCCACGTAGACGATATCGACTTCGGGGTCGGCCACCAGGGCCTCGTACGACCCGTAGGCCCGGGGCACCCCGTGGAGCGAGGCGAAGGTCCGGGCCTTTTCGAGGGTCCGTGAGCCCACGGCGGCCACCACCTGGTCGTCGAGGAACCTGAGGTCCTTGGCAAAGTCGCCGGCGATCCGGCCGGTTCCGAGGATGCCCCAGCGCAGGGGGTTGTGGTTTTTCATGGTCAGCGTCTCCTTGGAGCGGTCCACGGCCGGGTCTGGACTTCGCCGGCCGTGGGGAAATCGGGGGGCAGGCATTGGGTCACCCGCCCCGTGGCGGCCCATTCGGCCCCCCGCTGGAGGAGGGTGAGGAACCCCACGCACTCCATGGAATAGTCGAAGTGGCCCAGGACCAAATGGAACACCCGGCCCCGGCCGTAGTTCCGGCACAGGACCATGGGTTCGTTCCGGCCGCTGCCCCGGACGGGGGCCCAGTAACAGGCGTTTTTCTCCTCGTCGGAGTAGGCGGTAGCCAGGACTTCGAGGTCTTCGGCAGGGCCCCGGAGCCGCTCATAGAGTTCGTCCCGGGCGTGGAGCCACCGGGGCGGCATACCCTCGGTAATAGGATGGGCGGCCTGGAGGTCGACGGGAAACTCCATTTCATAGCCGTGGGACCCGGCGGCGCCCGGTGATGGATCCCGGACCACGGTCCCATCGTCGTCAACGTAGAGGTAGGGTCCGGACCGTTCGTCCCGGTCGGCCCACCCGCCGACTCCGCACATCTGGTTGTAAGCGTCCCAGTCGGGATAACAGTTGTTGGCCGCGTGGACCACCACGAAGCCGCCGCCGTCCCGGACAAAGGCCTCAAAGGCCCTTTGGGTCCCGGCGGGCCACGGCGCCGCCCGCCAGCCGAAGTTGCTGACCACCAGCTGACAGGACGAAAAGTCGGGCTGGTACAGCGGGTCGACCACGGGGAAGTCGACCAGGACAGGCTGCGGGTTCCCGGGGACGGCGTAGGTGTCCAGGAGCTCCTTCCGCCGGCGGACAGTTTCTCCGCCGTCGCCGTAGTACGGGTCGCCCTGCCAGACGAAGGCAGTCCGGGCCACCGACACCTCGAAGAGACCCGTCTGTTCCAGGTAGTCCTGGATCATGGCCGTGGTCTTGGGCCAAATGTCGTGGCCGTTTTGGCCGTCGAGGATCAGGGCTTTCACCGGCAAACGTCCTCAAAACGGTAGCCTTGTTCCCGGCAGATCGCCCTGACGTGGGCCTCCCAGGTGGGTTCGTCGGCCAACCGGGGACCGGTGAAGCAGTCGATGCACAGGTAGCACACGGGGACCTCACCGGAGGCCCGGATGGTGTGGAGGGTCCCCACGGGAATCCGGACCACGTGGCCGGGCCTCACCGGGATTTCCTCGTCTCCGACGGTGAGGATTCCCTCTCCCCCGGTGATGTGGAAGATCTGTTCGTAGTCGGGGTGAGAGTGAAGATGAACCGCTTTCCCGGGTTCCACGGTGACGACGAACACCTCGGCGCAGGCCGACTCTTCCCGGGGAACCACGATGTCGTTCCGGTGGGTGGGAAACTGGTACTTCTGGCCCCGGGCCGGGTCAAAGACGTAGGTCATCGAGCATCTCCTTGAGCAAGGCGGTCATGACAGGAGCTTCCTGGTTGGCGGCCCGGGCCCAAAGGGTGGTTCCCGAGGCCCAGATCTGGCCGCGGCCCCGGCGGACACGGACCAGGGCCGGGGTTCCGTCGGCAAACCGGGCACGGACTTCGGCATCAGGCCCGGGGACCAGGCCGAAGCCCTCCCAATGGCTGGTCCAACCGGAGACCAGACCCTCGATGGGTTCACCGGCCCGTCCCCTGCCCTCGCCGGTTTCGAACCCCCACCAGGGGTTGTCTTCGGCGCCGGGTTGGACGGGAGGTGCCCGGCCGACGTCGTCCAGGACTCCGAAGGCACCGTCGGTCACCAGGGTTCCGCCGGCTTCCACCCAGGCCCGCCATTCGTCGGCCCGGCCGGGGGTGAGCAGCAGCTGCCAACTCACCAGGAGAACCCGAAGTTCAGGATGGATCCCGGCGGCCAGGTCCCCGGGGACCACGACGGCCCCGGTCATTCCGACCGACGCCAGGGTCCGCCAGCCCCCCAGGGCCGACCGGGTGCCCAAAAGCCCGCCCTCGCCCGAGGAGTCGAGGAGAGCCACGGCCCGGAGGAAGTCCTGGTTCCGGGAGTCGAAATAGAGGGCCGCTTGGGCCGGAACCGGGGCGGTCAAGGCACGGGGTTGGGCCGCCAGCCTCCGGACGGCCACGGACCGGGCCGTGGGCCCGCCCTGGCGGTCGACCAGGCCCCGGCCGCCCACCTGCCAGCCCCGGGTGAAGGGCTCCCACATCCAGTAGACCACGGCCTCGGCCCCGTGGGCCCAGGCCTCTTGGGTCCACTGGACCAGGGCTTCCGGGGGAACCGAGCTGGCCGGGGTCAGCAGACCCTTGCGGTGGGTCTGGAGCTCGGACACCCAGAAGCTCCCCCGGCCCGCTGACCGGGCCGCGGCGAAGGTCAGGGACCTCCAGACGGCGTCGGCCGGCTGGTCTCCCGACTTGGGATAGAACGAGATGCCGAACCGGTCCACGCACGAAGCCGCCACCCAGTCGTCCTGGGGCCGGTCGTCGGCCCACCGTTCGGTGAGCATGGTGTGGATGTTGTCGGCGATGGTGGGGGTGACCGGGTCTTCTTGCTTGACGATGCGGTTCCACCGGCCCAGGACCATCCCCACGGCCTGTTTTCGGAAGGTCCACCAGTCGACCTGGGGCATGACGGTGGGCCACATCCATGTGGAAAACCTTACCTGGTCCCAGGCGGTGAACGTCCTGTCCCAGGCGTCGTTCAGGGCTGCCAGAGTTCCGTACCGATCCTGCAACCAGCCTTGGAACCGGCCCAGGGTCCAGGCGTCCTCGCTGACGAACATGGTTTCGTTCCACAGATCCCACCCAGCCAGGGCCGGGTGCCCCCGGTAGGCGCGCACCGTTTCGCGCAGGTAGGTCTCGGTCAGGGCTTCGACTTCGGGATGGAAGTGGTTCAGGCTGCCGTAATAGGGCAGCCGGTTGTCCGGCCCCTGGGGCCCCATGGTGTAGTACTCGTCCCGCATCAAATCATCGGGGACGGCTTCGCCGAAGGGGATCTGGCCGGCCAGCTCGAAGACGACCTTGAGGCCGAGCTTTTGGGCCTCGTCGAGGAGGAACCGGCCGGTCCGGTAGGGACTGCCATCGAGGCCGGGGTCTTCCCAGCGGTACACCGGGGGCCAAACGACCACAGTGTCGAGGCCGGCATCGGCCATGGAAGCCAGGGCCATGCGGTGGTGAATCTCGTCCCGTTCCCTGAGGACCAGATAGACCGCTCCCAGCCCCGGTTTCATTTCTGTTTCCTCCGTTCCAGCCACAGCCGCAGGCCTTCCACGGCCAAGGCGTGGTCCTCGTTCCCCTCGAGACCCGAAACCACCAGCGTCGCCGCCCGGCCCCGACCTTTGACAAACAGGGGCACGGCTCCGCCTTCGGCCCGGTACAATTCGGGATCAAGCCCCGTTTCTTTCTGAAAATCCAGGCCCTTGGCCAGGAACTCGAGCCGGACAGCCCAGGAGCTGTGGCCGAAGTGGCGGACCACGTTGCGCTTGCGGACCACCCACTCCCAGTTCCCAGCCCCGGTTCCGTCCATAAAATGGGTGAAAAGAGGATGAGTGTCGGTTTCGATGTGGACGGCCACGGGCCTCGGGGTCCTTTGGGGGGCCAGCTCGATGATGACCAGACTCAGCGCCAGGGCGTCGGCGGCGGTGAACCCGTCGAGGACCAGGTCCTCCTCTTCCCTCAGGCAGGCGGGAAAATCGGCGGGGGCGGTCAAAACTCGATCTCCTGGTTGCCGTGGAAGAACTTGCCCGTTTCGGTCCAGGGCAGGGTGCAGATCTCCCACATGCGTTGTCCGCCGTCGGCGGGTTCGCCCGGGGCGTTGGGGCCGCCGAGGTCGGTCTTGAGCCAGCCGGGGTCCAGGGCGTTGACGGCCACCTTGCCCTTGAGCTGCGCCGCCCAGAGCAGGGTGACGCCGCCGAGGGCGTACTTGGTCAGCCGGTAGGTGGGCATGTCGGGGCTGGACTGGAGGGACCCGAAGGTGCCGGCCCCGGAACTGACGTTCACCACCCGGGGTTCCACGCCCTTTTCGAGGAGGGGTGACAACCGGTAGATGAGCTCGTGGGGAGCAAAAACATTGCCCCGCCATTGGGCCTCCAACAGGCCCAGACCCTCGTCGTACCAGCCCGGCTTCCAGGTCTGGACGGCGGCGTTGTTCAGCAGCAGGTCGACGGCGGGCCAGTGGGCGGCCACGGCTGCGGCCAGGGCGGCCGGGGCCTTCGGGTCGTCGAAGTCGGCCCGGAAGGGGATGAAGGTGCCGAGCTTGCCCAGCTCGGCGGCGGCCTTATCGAGGCGGCCCTGGTCCCGGCCGGTGCCGAAGACCTGGGCGCCGGCGGCCAGGAAGAGTTTTGCCGACTCAAAGCCGACACCTCGGGTGGCGCCGGTGAGGACAATGCGTTTGTTCTGGAACGGACCCATGGGGTTCTCCTTGAAAATGGGGTTTGTTGCGTTCTGCATCATAACACCCCTAGGGCAAGGCTTGGGAAGCCTTTCGAAACAACGTCCAGAACTCGGCCTCGACGGGGTAGCGGAGCGACAGCTTCCCCCCGAAGTCGTGGTGCTCGTAGTAGGTTCCCTGTTCGGTCCGGAACCGCAGGCTCCACACCAAGGCCCCGGAAACCGGGGCCCGGTCGAGGGTGTCGATGACCTGGGGCAACCGGACGGGGTCGAACTCACCGTAGACGAAGGCCTTGCCCGCCTTGGCCGCCTTTTTCGCGAACCGGACGAGGGCGTCGTCGGTGTAGTGGGTGGTGACGATGTCGATGTTGGGGTCGGTCAGGCTGACCGGCCGGACCTCGAGGAACCCTCCGTCCATGACCAGCTGCCGGGGCGCCGCGGCCTTGAGGACGGCCGCGGTCTCGGAAATCCAGGAGTCCGGGGCGTCCCGGAGCTCGTTGCCCAACTCCCAGGCCAAAATGGTCGGATCGTCCCGGTAGGCCACGCCGGTCACGGTGTTCACCCGGGCAGTCAGCCACCGGACGAAGTTGTGGAACGCGGCCTTGGTGGTGTCGTCGGTCCAAAAAACGCCGCCGAGGGCCAGGGTCTGCCACTCCAAGGGGCCCCCGAACCAATCCCACTGGTCCACCAAGGGGAGGATGACCTTGACGCCGTAACGGGCCGCCAGGGCCAAGCCCCGGTCCAGGTCCTGGAACAGCGCCTCGTTGTAGGCGATGGCCCCGTTGGGCCCCCGGTACACGTGGCTCAGGGCCGGGGTGTTGTTCTTGCCGCCCTCGACGGACGGCACGTAGATGCGGATCACCTTGCCGCCGAAGGCTTGGACGGCCTTCAGGGCGTCCTCCTGTTCGGCGGCGGTGACCCGGTGCCACGCCGGGAGGCCTGGGCCTGCCGGGTCTTCCACGATGTGGAAGTTCGGAATGTTGACGGAAAGGAACCGGAAAGGTTTCCCCTCAAGGACGAGGGTGCTTCCTTCCCGGGTCACGAAGCCGGGGCCCGGCTGGGCCCCGGCGGTGCCGGCCGCGAAAGAAAGGACTGCGATCAGGGGAAGTCCGCTCCAGCGGCCGGCAGAACTCATCGCATTACTTCCAGAGGGCCACGCGGGCCCGCAGGATGTCGCTGAACTCTTTCTGGCCCTTCTCCACACCGGCGGCCTTCAGGTCGGCCTGGAGCTTGTCCCAGACGCCGTCGAAGTCGGCGGGCTTGGCCATGACGGCCTTGGCGATGGCCTGCTTGACCAGGTTGTTCCACTTCTCGAAGTTCACCTTCAGGTCGCTGTCCGAGGGGATCTGGACCTGCCAGGCGGCGCCCCAGGTGGACTTGGGAAGGGTTTCGGGAGCCGGGTACAGGTCCTTCCAGATCACGGACTTGTACTTGGCCAAGGTTTCTTTCTCGACGGCGGTGTAGTTGGCCGCGGCGTCCGAGGGGTTGAAGGTGGTCACGAACTGGCCGTCGGCGCCCTTGTTGCCGTCGCCCCACTCGGGGAAGGGATAGACCCAGACGTTCAGGCCGGTGGTCTTGTTGTAGTCCTTGGCCTGGCGCTTGACCTTGTCGGCAGCGGTGATGGTCCGCTTGCCGTCCACCAGGGTGTAGTCGATGCCGGCCTGGCCCCAGCGGCCCAGAACCTGGGCTTCTTCGCTGGCGCACCAGTCGAGGAACTGGATGGCCCGGACGGGGTCCTTGCACTTCACCGAGATGCCGATGCCGCGGCCGCCCGAGTAGCCCTGGGACTGGAAGTCCCGGGACTGGAATTCCTTGGTGGCCTGGACGGGGTAGACGCCGAACATCTGTTCAGGAGCCGTGTTCTTGAGAACGTCGGCGGCCGAGCTGTACTGCCAAAGCTGGTCGTTCAGGGCGACGACGCGTCCCGAAGAGATCTTGGCGGTGTACTGGTCGTACTTCTGGGTGAACGATTCCTTGTCCAGCAGGCCGATGTCGTTCATGTGGTTGAGCCATTTGAAGTAGAGCCGGTGGTCGGGCATGGTGAACCGGTAGGTCGACTCCAGGGTCTTGGGGTCCACGTACCACTGTCCGTCGTCGGGCTTGCCGGTGACGAAGGCGGCCATGTTGCCGACGGCGCTCATCCAGCGCCAATCTTCGTAGATCAGGGTCAGGCCGATGGTGGGCTTTCCGTCCTTGGTGGTCGGGTGCTTCTTCACGTAGTCGGCGATGACTTTCTCGGCGTCCGAGAGAACCTTCAGCGTAGGATACCCGGCTTCTTTGACGGCCTGGTGCTGGAGCTGGAAGCCCATGGAAGGCGAGTACTTGTTGTTCTTCACCGCGTAGCTGCCGATGACGTAGATCGACGGATCGTCCTTCGACAGGCGCAGGCGCTTCAGGTCGTCGCCGAAGAGCTTCTTGATGTTCGGGGCGTATTTTTCGATCAGGTCGTCGAGTTTGATCAGGGCTCCGGCTTCGACGAGCTTGGGCTGGTCGTCACCCGCGTAGATCAGGTCGGGATAGTCTCCCGAGGCGATCATCAATCCCATCTTGCTGCCGATGTCCCCGGTGGGGTACTCGGCCTTGATGGTCACACCGGTGGCCTTGGTGACTTCCTTCGCAATCCGGGTCTGGAAGCTGTCCTGCTCGGCGCTGCCGTCCCGGTTGAAGAAGGTGAGGGTGATGGGGGTCTTGGCCTGGGAGAAGACCGGTCCCCCGAGGAGCAGAGCCAATCCGCAGACCAGCGCTCCCCTCAGAATGCGTGCGAAAGTTTTCATAAAACTGACGCTCCTTTTACTGATGCTTTTCAACCGGCCGACGGCCGGAGGTTCTCTCTTAACTCTTTACTGCTCCGAGCGTTAGTCCCGTGACAAAGTACTTCTGGATGAAGGGGTACACCACGAGGATGGGGACGGTGGCCACGATGGTGATGGTCATGCGGATGGACTGGGGGCTCACCACCTGGCGCCCGTTGGTGCCGTTGGGGTCGATGAGGGCCTGACCCGCCCCGCTCATGGCCTGGGTGGTGTTCAAGATCTTCATCAGCTCGTACTGCAGGGTCGACAGCTCCTGCTTGCCGTTGGCGTAGAGGAAGGTGTCGATCCAGCTGTTCCACTGCCCTACGGCCAGGAAGAGACTGATGGTGGCCACCACGGGGAGGCAAAGGGGAAGGATGATGCGCCAGAAGATGGTGAAGTCGTTGGCGCCGTCGATGAGGGCGGCTTCCTGGAGGCTGGGTGGAAGGTTTTCCATGAACGACCGGATGACGATGACGTTCCAGAAGTTCACCAGACCCGGAAGGATGTACACCCAGAAGCTGCCGATGAGGCCCAGGCTCCGGATGGTCATGAACACGGGGATCAGGCCGCCGGACACGTACAAGGTGATCAAGAACAGGCCGGCGATGGGCTTACGCAGTAGGAAGTCCTTCCGGCTCAGGGTGAAGGCCAGCATGCAGGTGCAGATGAGGCTCAGTGCGGTGCCGACCACGGTCCGGGCCACCGAGATCAGGAAGGCTCCCTGGAGGTTCTGGTAGCCGAACACGTCCTCGTAGTTCTTGGTGGTGAACTGCCGGGGCCAGACCCCGACTCCCCCCTTCATGGAGTCCTGGGAGTCGTTGAACGACACCGCCAGAACGTTGAGGAAGGGATAGAGGGTGACGGCCAACACCCCGAGGAAGAAGATCGAGAGGAAAACTTCGAAGATGCGTTCGCTTACGGATTTGCGTTGGTTTTTCAGCATGGGGTTCCTCGCTTCAAATCAGGCGGTTTTCGGAATAGCGCTTGGACAGCCGGTTGGCCAGCAGGACCAGACAGACGCTGATGACCGACTGGAAGATGCCGATGGCGGTGCCGTAGGAGTACCGGCCCAGGCTGATGCCGTACCTCAGGGCGTAGAGGTCGATGGTCTGGGAGTATTCCTGGACCACGGCGTTGCCGAGGAGCATCTGGCGCTCAAACCCCACCGACATGAGCCAGCCGATGTTCATGATCAAAATGACCACGATGGTGGGCTTCAGGCTGGGCAGCAGCACGTGACGGATCCGTCCCCACCGTCCGCAACCGTCGATGGACGCGGCCTCGTAGAGCTCCTGGTCGATGGCCGCGATGGCGGCGATGTAGATGATGGAATTCCAGCCGACTTCCTTCCACAGGTCGGCGGCCAGGAAGATGCCCCAGAACCATTCGGGGAGGGCCAGCCAGTTGATTGGCTCCTGAACCAACCCCAAGGAACGGAGGAGCTCATTGACCACGCCGGAGTCCACCGACAGTACCGTCGAGATCAGGTTGGCGGCGATGACCCAGCTGATGAAATGGGGAAGGTACGAAACCGTCTGGACGAACCGCTTGATCCGGGTACGCCGGATTTCATTGATCAGGATGGCGAAGATGATGGGGATCACGAAGCCGATGGTGATCCCCAGCAGGCTCATGGCCAGACTGTTGCGCAGCGACATGTAGAACTCGGGCTCGGCGAACACCTTGGCGAACTGGTCGAACCCCACCCACTTCTGGTCGAACAGCCCCTTGGCCGGCTTGAAGTTCTGAAAGGCCATGGTCCACCCGTAGAGGGGCAGGTATTGGAACACCAGGGCCCACAGGGCAAAGGGGACCGACATGGCCACCAGGTATTTTTGTTGGACCAACGTCGCCCAGAAGGGACGCTTGCGTCGTTTGATCTGCTCCATGGCTAACTCCTTTCTCCTTCCACGGCCCGGGCCATGGGATCCTGGTTCCAGACGCCGGCGTTCCGAACGTCAAGGAACCGGTTGGCCATCATCGACCTCTCGAGGGCCATGCCGGCGGCACCGTAGGCTACGGCCAGACGGCCCAGGGATGAATACCTCACATTCACTTCGGGGCTGTTGTCATACAGCCAGTTCCGAACCAGGGCTTCCCGGAACAACGCCGGAAAGTCCACGGGACTGGCCTCGATCTCCCCTCCAAAGACCACTTCGTCGATGCTGACCGTGTTGACCAGCAGGGCCAGGTTGGTCGACAGCTCCCGGGCCACTTCCTCCATGACCGCCGGATCCTCAAGCATGGTCCGGATCCGCTGGGGGGCCAGGGACAGCTGGGACTTGTCGCCGTCCTTCCAGAACACGCTGCGGAACTCCCCCGAGGTGAACTGGGTGCCGTGGCGGACCTTTCCGTCGAGGACCAATCCCAAACCGATGCCCAGCCCTCCGGCCGCCTGGGCCGAGACCAGGTCGGGCCGAAACTCGACCAGGACAAACACCAGATCCCGGACCAAAGTGGTCTTGTGGAAGGCCAGCTCCCCGTAGGCGCAGCAGTTGGCATCGTTTTCGATGAAGACGGCGTAGGGCAGACCCTCCAGGGCGCCGGGATCCAGGTCCAGGGGTTCGGTGATCGAAAAGGGGTTGGACGAGAGGATCCGCCCCCGGCCCGGGTCTACCAAGGCGCTGATGCCGATGCCCACGCCCAGGAGCCGGCGGCCCGGGGGAATCAGGGCCTTCACCGACGCTTCGCAGGCGGACCTCAGGTTGGGACCCAGGAGACCCGGACCATGGGCCAGGTCCTGCCGGAACTCCCCGAGGATCTGCCCCGTCAGGTCGACGGCCACCGCCGTGTAGCTTCCGCTCTGGAATTTGATGCCGACCACGGCTCCGTAGGCCCGGTTGACCCCGAGGTAGATGGGCTTTCGTCCGCCGGCGGGCGAAGCCTCGCCCTCTTCCAGCTCGACAAGGACCCCGGCTTCCAGCAATTCACCGGTGATCATGGTCACCGTCGACTTGTCCAAGCCCAGTTTCCGCGCCACCTCAACCCGGCTGATGGAGCCGTGCTGCCAGATGCACCAGGTGATGCGGTCAGAGTTGATCAGCTTGGATTGCCGGTTAAACGCCATCACCCCTCCAGTTGGTTGAATCCTGAATCAACCCAGGTTTAAACCCGATCCCCAGAGCTGTCAATCCGGAAAATGCACTTTTCGCTACCGGTTTCCTTGAAGAAACGACCGGGGAGAAACCCCGAACCTCTCCCGGAACAGTTTGTGGAAGTAGTTGGTATTGGCAAACCCCGCGGCCCGGGCTACCCCGGCCGAAGACCCGTTCTGCCGGATCAGGGCCGCCGCCCGGTCGAGGCGCACCCGGTTCAGGTAGGCCGAGGGGGACAGGCCCCAGTGTTTCTGGAAGCTGCGGCTGAGGTGGCTGGCGGTGAACCCGGTGAGGCCGGGCAGTTCCGCGGCGGTGGGTACCGGATCAGCGGCGGACAACTGGGCGGCCAGGTCGGACATCCAGGGGGGCAAGGCCGCCAGGGTCCGGGGGACCGGGGAGGTGCCGGGCTGGTCGACGAAGACATAGCCCCCCAAGCCGGCAGGCGGGGAGGCACCCCGGGTCACCCCTTCGAACACCGAAGCCATCAGCCTGAGGAACAGCCAAGGGTCGTACCGGTCGCAGAGGGGGAGAAGAACGTCCTCGGGGTTGCCAAGACCCAGGGAACCGAAGGTGAAAGGGGGGTGAAACGGGGCCGAAACCAGCCAATTCCACCGGTTTTCGGGGCCAGCCCGCAAAAACGCCCCCCACGGCCCCCCGGTCGGCGACGGGAAGGCCAGGTTGTAAAACTCCAGGCCTGCGCCCCGCAGGGAGTGGGAGTCCGGTTCCCGGACGAGCTGGGCCATCCCGGGCTCCAGGACGAACAACCGGCCGTTGAGCACGTGCTCCAGGCGTCCCCGGACCACCACGACCACCTCGGTCTGACCGGTGTGGGTATGGGACCGGTAGGAGTAGGGCCCGGTCGAAAGCTGCCGGGTCAGGTAGTAGGCCCGGTCCGGAGCCTCGTGCTCTGTCCAGGAAAAAATGGGGGTCGACATGGGTTAATAAGTCAATGGATTTCCGGTAATGTCAATCCATTTCCTTCCAGTCCCGCCCCTTCGATGGGACAATGGCCGGCAGGAGACTCCCCATGCACATCATCCGAGCCCGCGACGGGCGCCTCTGGGACGGCCCCCGAGAGTTCCGCTTCCTCGGCCTGGCCGCCCCCAACCTCCATCTCAACGAATGCCAAGTTCACCCGGATTACAGCAACCGGTTTCCTGACGAATTCGAAATCCGCGACACCCTGGAGTCCATCCGGGACCTCGGGGGTTTGGCCACCCGGATTTTCTGCCTTTCCCTGGAAACCGACAAAGATCCCGGGGTCCCGGCCCACATCCCGGCTCCGGGACAATTCAATGAACAAGCCTTCCGGACCCTCGACCTGGTGCTGAAGATCGCCGGGGAGACCGGGGTGAGGGTCATCGTCCCGTTCATCGATTCCCACACCTTTCCCGGCTGGCGCGGCGTCGACGAGTGGGCCGCCTGGTCGGGCAAGGACCGGGGAGAATTCTGGACCGACGAGGGGCTCAAGACCCAGTTCAAGGACTGCCTGAGCGCCATCCTCAACCGGACCAACACCCTCACGGGCCTCCTCTACAAGGACGACCCCGCCGTTTTGGCCTGGCAGGTGGGCAACGAACTCGACAGCTGGCCCAACGACCGGGGCCTTTCCAACGACGAATGGATGCCCAAAATCACCGCCTGGACCCTGGAAATCGCCGCCCACCTCAAGGCGGTGGACCCCAACCACCTGGTCATGGAGGCTGGCGGCGACCGCCGCGCCTACCTGGCCAGTCCCCACATCGACGCCCTCAGCGACCATTACTACGAGTATTGGAACCGGGTGTTCGGCAAACCCGCCGACCTGGCCGTCATGAACCGCACCACCCAGGCCCTCAATTCCGGTCGCAAACCCGTCATCGCCGACGAGTTCGGCATGGGCACCCTGGAGAACCTGGAAGGGCTCATCACCGAAATCCGGGACAACGGCACCTCGGGGGCCCTGCTCTGGAGCCTTAGGAGCCGGCGCCGGGACGGGGGGTTCTACATCCACAACGAGAACGGCAGCCACTACAACGCCTACCATTGGCCCGGGTTCCCCTCGGGGGAGGCCTACGACGAAACCGCGGTCCTCGCCTGGCTGCGGGGCCACGCCTGGGCCATCCGGGGACTGCCGCAGGCCCCGGTTCCGGCACCGGCCGCCCCGCCCTTATGGCTGGGGTCGGAAGCTGTCCCCGGAACTTCGGTCCGTCTGCTGCGGTGGCGAGGGGTCACCGGTGCCTCCCGGTACCAAGTGGACCGCCGGCCGGGAGGCTCCCCTTCCCCGGCCCCCTGGACCACCCTCACCGCCTCGGCCGACGACGCTCCGGCGGTGGACACCGCCGGGTGGGAAGCCTCGGGACGCTCGCGGCCTTGGCCCCAGGCCACGGACCTGACGGCCCTGGAAACCACAGCCTGGGAATACCGGGTCCGGGCCGGCAACGAAGCCGGCTGGGGTCCCTGGTCGGAGGCCGGATCATGAAGGCCGCCCTCCTCACCTCCCGGGGTCCGGGGTCCCGGATCTCTGCCGAAGTCTGGGGTTCCCGGGGACCCGTGTGTTTCCTCGAGGACGCCGATCCCCTCCCCGGCCCCGGTTCCGACCTCTGGGTCATCGACTGGGGTTCCGAAGTTCCGGCCCCGGCCTGGGAACGGCTGCTGGCCTTCCACCGTTCCGGAGGAAGCCTGGCCGTCCTGGGTCCCCAGCCCTTCTGCCCGGAGGGCTCCGTGAAGTACCTGAGGTCCCTGGGCTGGCTCGACGCCTGGGAAGAAGCCCCGGTTCCCGCCGGTGCCCGGCTTGAGGCCGGTTCGGAACTCTGGGCCTTCGCCCTGCCGTCCAGGCTGCCCGCCGGACCCTGCGGCAGCGGCCTCTGGCACCTGTCGCCCCGGCCCGATCCCCGGGGCCTGCTGTTCGATTCGGCGACCATCGCCGCCGCCCGGGTCGCCTTCCCGTTGAAATTTGTGGACGCCGAAGGACAGATCCTCGCCGCCCCGGCTGCCCGGCTCGACCCCTTCGAAGCCGGCCCCATCCTCTGGCTGACCTTCGACGCCCCGGCTTCCTGGTGGTCGGCAGAACCGGGACTCTCCTTCCTCGACCAAGCCCTGGCCACCTTGGACCGGGGCCGGTTCTGCCTCCGGGCCCAGCCCTTCCGCGGCCGGTTCCGGGGCCGGGACCTCCCCCTGGAGGTCCCCGGGCTGTCTTGGACGGTGACCCCTGACCAAGGCGCCCCCGCCGTGGCCTTGACCCTGGAATGCCGGCTGGTCCCGGCCGACGGCGCCGACCTTCCCCGTCCCGCCGTCCAGACCGTGACCCTCAACGCTCCGGGCGAGACCTCGGGCGAGTTCCGGTTCCCCGACCTGGCCGAGGGCTTCTGGAAGGCCGAACTCCGGCTGTCCGGCGGCCCCGGCTTCCAGGCTTCGACGGCCACCGGGTTCTACCACCTCGGCGCCTCCGCCGTGGACACGATGCTGTCGCAGGTCCCCCGGTTGCGCCACGATCCGAAGGTGAGCGCCGACGTCCTGTCGGCCGACGGCCGTCCCTTCCCCCTCCACGGGGTCAACTACCACGTGACCGACGCCTACCGGGAGTGCTTCGTGCGGTACAACGCCTGGCAGAACGACCTGGACTTCCAGGTGCTGGCCCGGGACGGTTACAACGTGGTCCGGACAGGGAACTGGCAGGCCTTCGACCGGTTCTTCAGCGACGACGGTCCCCTCCGGGACGAGGTCTTAGCCAACCTGGAGGCCTTCTTTCTGACGGCGGCCCGGTATGGGCTCCAGGCCCAGTTCGTCCTTGGGGCCTTCATCCTCAATCCGTGGAACCGGGACCAGTGCCCCATCCACCACCCCGGCCAACGGGCCAAGGTCATGGCCGCCTTCGCCAGCTTTGCCGGCCGGTTCGGCACCTGGCCCCATGTTCAGATCGACGCCCTCAACGAGCCCTCCTACTCGGTCAACGGCGCCTGGCACCTGGCCAAGCCATCGGAAGACCCCCGGGAACTCGCATTCTGGCGGCGGTGGCTGAAGGAACGGTACCGGGGCAACCTCGAAGCCCTCTGGAGGGCCTGGGGCATGGCCCCCGACGCGGCCCCGTCGTTTGAAATCTTGGAACTGCCCACCGACCACCGGAAATACACCCGGAACTACGACAGGCAGGATGTGGTCACCGACGGCCGCCTGGCCGATTGGTACGTCTTTGCCCGGGAGGCGTACACGGATTGGGTGGCCGAAATCCGGAAGACCATCCGGGCCCTGGCCCCTGAGACCCTGTTCATGCTGGGCCGGGACGAGAGCCTCCGGGTGCCGACCCAGCAGGACGAGGCGGCCGCCGGCCACCTCGACGTGGTGAATTTCCACCAGTGGCACCGGGACTCGGCCATCTTCAGCGAGTACGCGTTCAACAGGGTCAGGGGCCTTCCCTGCTGCGGCCAGGAAATGGGGACCTACCCCTACGGAGGCCGGACCAACGATCCCCGGCTCTCGGAGGCCCTCCGGGCCCGGATCCTCGAGCGCAAACTCGCCTACTCGTTCGGCAACTGGCTGCAGTGGCAGGGCTGGAACGACCCGTACATGCTCGACAGCATCGAGAGGGCCCTGGGGCTTTACCGGGCCGACGGCAGCCCCACCCCCCTGGCGGTCACGGCCCGGAACCTGGCCCGGTACGACGAAGCCCGCCGGGACCTGGTCAGGGGACTCGATGAAGATGCGGCCAAGATCCTGGTCGTCTTCCCCACGGCCTCCTATTTTTCTGCCGACGCCGAGGCCGTGTTCCGGACCACCCTCCGCTCCATCCGGATCGTGGCCGAACGGCTGCGCCTGGGGTTCGACGTGGTCCTGGAACACCTCCTCGACCGGCCCGAACAAACCGGCGACCCGACCCTGGTCCTCGTCCCCTCGCCCCTGGAACTAGGTGATACCACCTGGGACCGGCTTGTGGTCTGGGCCCGGGAAGGGAAGACAGTCTTGGTCACCGGAGCCGCCGGCCGGTGGGCCGATTTCGGCCTTCCGGTGGGGACCGAGCCCCTGGCCGCCGTGGAGACCCTCGAGGGTACCGGCGCCGACTTGGAGGTCTCGTTCCGCCGTTCCCTGGACCACTTCGAGCCTGGCACCCTGTACGACCGGCTGGTTTGGGCTGACCGCAGGCACCTGGCCGTCCGGGAGGTCCCCCTGGAAGCCGGCCGTTTGCTGTCGTGTCCCCTCCCCGTGGAAGCCTGCGACGACGATGGGGTCATCGAAGCCGTGTACCGCTGGGCCCTCGACGGTGCCGCCCCGGTGCCCCGGGTCTTTGATGTGGTTTCCGACCCCGGCCCCCGGGTCGGCATCTTCGCCCAGCCCTACGCCAGCGCCACCCGGTACACCCTGGTCAACGAAGGGTCACCCGCCCGGGCCGTCCTGCGCGACACCCGGACGGCCGCCTTGTTCGAAGCCGACGTCGGCGAAGGCCGGTCCGTCATCCTCTGGATCGATGCCCAAGGGAGGCGGTCATGAGTACAGTGAGCCCCTGGGTCTTCCGGGACCCCGACGGCAAGCCCTTCCGGGGCGTGGGCCTCAACCTCTGCTGGGAAAGCCGGGACCGGGACGACTCGGCCTGGTTCGGCCGGCTCCACGAGGACCCGAAGTTCAGCTACGAGGCCCTGGTCCCCCGGCTGGCGGCCCTGGGCGTCAACTTTCTGAGGGTCTGGATGGTGTATTGGAACCTGCCCGTCGACTGGCCCCGGCCGGCCAACAACCGCCGCTACCGCCCGGCGCCCCCGGGCCAACGGTTCAACCCCGACGGCGAGGCGGCCCTGGTGAACTTGCTGAAACTCTGCGAGGCCCACGGCGTCCGGCTCATGCTCTGCCTGGAAACCCACGTGGGGTTCCTGGGCGAGGGCTGGGCCCTCAGCCCCTACAACGCGGCCAACGGCGGCCCGGCGGCCACACCCCGGGAGTTTTTCATCCTGCCCGCCGCCCGGGAACTGTACCGGGAAAAACTCCGGCGCCTGACGGCCCTGGTCGGCACCAGTCCGGCCCTCTCATGCTGGGAATTCTTCAATGAGATCGACAACCTGACCTTCGACTCCACCTTCGGGGGGCCGGCCGACGACCCGGTCGTGGTGGACTGGCACCGGGAGATGGGAGCCTTCCTGAAAGGCCACGACCCCCTCCACCGGCCGGTGACCACCAGCATCAGCCACCGGGAGATCCCCGGCCTCTGGGAGACCTCGGGTCTGGACCTCAACCAGCACCACATTTACTGCCGGACCGACGACATCCCCGCCGACCTCCAGGCGGCCGCCGCCCGGACCGGACGGCCCCACGTCATCGGCGAATTCGGCCGGCACTGGGACTGGAGCCTCGACTTCCGGACCCTGGAACCCGGGTTCAGCGACGACCTGGTCCGGGGCCTTTGGCTGGGACTGTTCAGCCCCACGCCGGTGTTGCCTCTGACCTGGTGGTGGGAGTACTTCGAGGACCGGGGAATATGGTCGGTGTTCCAGGAAGTCCGCCGGGTCAGTGACGCCATGCTCGAGGCCGGCGGCGGGGAGTTTGAACTGCTCGACGACCAGACCGGCCCCGGAGGCCGGACCCGGACCGTACGGACCGGGTCCACGGTGTGGACCCTCACGCTCCCGGCAACGGGCCGGGCCGCCGCTGTTACGGCGTCCGGGGGAAGGTGAGGAGCCGGGCCACCACCCGGCCGGGTCCAGCCGTGGGCCCCTGGCCGTTGACTCCGTGACCGATCTCCCCGACCCCGCCTCCCAGGGATACCGTGGTGACCCTGTGGACCCGCAGACCGGGACCCCGGGGAACCTCAACCGCGTTTTCCAACCGGACGGCCGGGTTGGTCCGGAAGTAGCAGTACACCCCCAGGCCCCAGACTTCGTGGTCGGTCACCCCGTCGGCGACCTTGTACGAGGCCCAGCCGTCGCCGCCGGGCGTGCAAAACGCGGTCTGGTCGGGCGGATCGTAGGGGACTTCGGACTGGTAGAACACCACCCGTCCGCCCTGCCCTTCCCAGAGTACCTGGTACCTCTGGTAGTGTTCGGCAAACAGTCCGTAGACCGATACCCTGTCGCCGGTCACCACCAGCCCGTGGGCCGCCGTATTGAGGTCCCAGCCCACCGTTCCCGGCCGGCCGTGGTCGGCCCGCCACAGCCAGAAGTGGTCGCCGACCACGTCGCGGCTGTGGATGGCCAGGCTGACCGCCGCCCTGCCCAGGGTGGCACCACCGATCCGAAAAAAGATGTCGTGGAGGAAGGTCGGCCAGGCCGAATGGTCTGAGTCACAGCCGGGTGACCCCAGTTCGACCAGCACCGGCGATTCGAGGGGGCCTGCATCAAAAAGCAGGCCGGCCAGCGTGACACCGTCGACGTCGGCCACCTGGAGCGCCGGAAGGCCCGTCATGGGCACCAGGGTGGCAAAGCCCAAACCCAGGACCACGGTGCCCGGGACCTCCACCCGGAGGGCTTCTTCGAGGGCATAGATCCCCGGGGTCAGCAGCAGGTGCTTCCCGGCCTCCAGAGCCCTGTTGAGGGTGCGGCCGGTGTCGCGGTCGGCCCGTGCGATGTGGAACCCGTCCAGGGGCACGTGGTTCCCCCGCCCAGGGCCTTGGGTCCAACCCGGTCCAAACGCCCCCGGTTGGAGTGCCGGGACAAACACACCCCAATCTCCGCCTCCGGTGACGGTCAAGAAGGGCTTCTCCCGGAACCGGCCTGCCGGCGGTAACGTGGTGAAAGGCGGCTCGGGCCACAGGTCAGCGCCCGGGGCGCCTTCGACACCCACGAAGACCTGGTTCCAGTTGTGGCCGACCCAACGGCCGATCCGGGAGTTTCTGGTCAACCACTGCTGTTGGGACCCCGACTGCACCTCCCCGTCGATGACGCAGTCGGCCAGGAATCCGCCGCTGGCCCAGCCTCCGTGGTCGAGGACGAGGTCGCCTTTGAGGTGAATCCGCCGGTAGGGTGAAGCCTGGCTGACGGCCCAGCGGTCGGTGCCCCCGGCCGGTTCCACGGCCAGGTTTTCCACTCCTCGCCAGAAGTTGCGGGTGGCGTTTCCCCGGTCCCAGAAGGCGTCGGAGTGGACGGCACCCCGGACGACAACATCGTCCGGAAGGGCTCCCACTCCCAAGACCTGGGTATAGAAGCCGACGTTCACGTCGAGGTCATAGGTACCCGGGAGAAACAAGAGCGCCTGGCGTCGGGTTCCGAACTCGTTGGACTCCATCTCGGCGAAGAGCGAATCGAGCCGGCCCTGGATCTCCCGGGCCGGCATCGCAGGCGCGAACACCTGGACATGAGGGCCGAAATCGGGGATCACAAGAACGGTTTGTAGTACAGCCCCAGGCTCTTGGCCACACCCTGGTGGACGGCGTCGCCCCGGTAGAGGTTGAGGCCCTTGGCCAGGTCGGGGTACCGGCGGACCGAGGCCTCGAGGCCCTCGTCGGCGATGGTCAGGCCGTACTTGAGGGTGGCGCTGGTCAGGGCCACGGTGCTGGTGAAGGGCACCGACCCGGGCATGTTGGTGACGCAGTAGTGGACCACCCCTTCTTCCACGTAGGTGGGGTTGTCCTGGCTGGTGGGCCGGCTGGTCTCGCAGCATCCGCCCTGGTCCACGGCCACGTCGACGAACACCGAGCCGGGGCGCATGGACTTCAGGTGCTCCCGGCGCAGCAGTTTGGGGGCCTTTTCTCCGGGGATGAGGACGGCACCGATGACCACGTCGGCCGACTTCACGATTTCTTCGATGTTGTGGTCGTTGCTGTAGAGGGTGTTAATCCGGCTGCCGAACACATCGTCAAAGTAGGCCAGCCGCTTGGCATCGATGTCGAGGACGGTGACCGAGGCGCCGATGCCCGTGGCGATCTTGGCCGCGTTGAGGCCCACCACCCCGCCGCCGAGGATGACCACGTGGCCCCGGGGAACCCCGGGGACCCCGCCGAGGAGGATGCCCCGGCCGCCAAAGGCCTTCTCGAGGTACTTGGCGCCTTCCTGGACGGCCAGGCGCCCGGCGATCTCGCTCATGGGCGTCAGGCAGGGCAGGTGCCGGTCGGCGGTCTCGATGGTTTCGTAGGCCACGGCCTTCACGCCCTTCTCGAGGAGGGCTTCGGTGAGGTCTTCGTCGGCCGCCAGGTGGAGGTAGGTGAACAGGATCTGATCTTTGCGGAGCAGTTCCAAATCGCCGGTGACGGGCTCCTTCACCTTGACGATCATTTCGGCTTCACCGTACACGGCGGCGGCGTCGGCGGTCAGGACGGCGCCCGCCGCCTGGTACTCGGCATCGGAGTACCCGGAACCGATGCCGGCCCCCTTCTGGACCAGGACCTTGTGGCCCCTCGAGGCGTAGACCTTCACGTTGGCCGGGGTCAGACCGACCCGGTATTCATGGGTTTTGATTTCTTTGACGGTTCCGAGGATCATGGGGACCTTCCTTACGGAGTTGCAGTTGCTTCCAGTCTATCATAGCAGGAGTCCTTGACAAGGTATTTAGTCTTACCTAAATTATAGACATGATTCCTTTTGACCAGACTAAAAAGGTGCTGTCGGAAGCCCAGGAAGACTACCTCAAGCAGATCTACCTGCTGACCGAGACGGCGCCCGTAGCCGGAACCCAGGCCCTGGCCGACAGGCTGGGCGTGGCCCCGGCCTCGGTCACGGTCATGATCCAAAAACTGGGTGACATGGACCTGGTGGCCTACGAGCAGTACAAGGGGGTCCGCCTCACCGCCTCGGGGCTGGCGGCCGCCTTGGAAATTCTGCGCCACCACCGGCTCCTCGAGAGTTTCCTCCACCAGGCCCTGGGGTACGGCTGGGACGAAGTCCACGACGAGGCCGAGAAATTGGAGCACTACATCAGTGAGACCTTCGAGGCCCGGATGGCCGCCTGGCTGGGCCACCCCAGCCACGACCCCCACGGCGACCCCATCCCCGACGGCAACCTCAAGCTCCCCGACGACCGGGCTTCGGCCCGGCTCACCGACCAGAAACCCGGGTTCGCCGGCCGGATTGTCCGGGTCGGCACCCAGGACAAGGACGAGCTGAACCTCTTCCGCCAGCTGGGCCTGGTCCCCGGCTCGGTCCTCACCCTCATCGCCTCCACCGACGACAACCTCCGGGTCCAGGCGGGTCCCGAACCCTACCTGCTTCCCCTGTCCCTGGCCCACAAACTCTGGGTCGAAAAGGAGAATTCATGAGTCCCCGTGAAAAAAGTTTCCAGGAGAGGGCCGCCGCCTCCCTGGCTGACCCGAAGTTCCGGTGGAAGCAGCTGCTTCCCTTCCTGGGGCCCGGTTTCATCGCCAGCGTCGCCTACATGGACCCGGGCAACTTCGCCACCAACATCTCGGGGGGCGCTGAATACGGCTACGCCCTGCTCTGGGTGATCCTGGCGGCGAACCTGGCAGCCATGTTCATCCAGTACCTCTCGGCCAAACTCGGGGTGGTCACCGGCCGCAACCTCCCCGAAGTCATCCGCGACAGCCAGTCCAAACCGGCCACCTACGCGTTCTGGGTCCAGGGGGAACTGGTGGCCATGGCCACCGACCTGGCCGAGTTCCTGGGGGCGGCCCTGGCCCTCCACCTGCTCACCGGCATGCCCCTGCTTTGGGGCGCCGTGGTGGCCGGCGTGGCGTCGTTCGCCCTCCTGGGGCTCCAACGGTGGGGCTTTCGGCCCCTGGAGGCCGCCATCACGGCCTTCGTCGGGGTCATCGCCATCTGCTACGTCATCCAGTTCTTCCTGGCCCAGACGGATGCCACGATCTGGCAGGGCTTCGTCCCCGGGTTCAAGGACACGGGCATGCTCTACATCGCCGTGGGCATCCTCGGGGCCACGGTGATGCCCCACGTCATCTACCTCCACTCGGCCCTGACCCAAAACCGCATCCCCACGGGCAGCTTCCAGGCCAAGAAGAAGATGCTGCTGTTCACGAAAATCGAAATCCTCATGGCCCTGGGGGTCGCCGGACTCATCAACATGGCCATGCTGGCCGCTTCGGCCGGGGCCTTCTTCGGGAAGGGCGTGGAGAACGCCGGCGACCTGACCGTGGCCTACCAGACCCTCACCCCCCTGCTGGGCCCCCTGGCCGCCGGGGCCTTCGCCGTGGCGCTGTTGGCCTCGGGGCTGTCGTCGTCCACCGTGGGAACCCTGTCGGGCCAGGTCATCATGCAGGGCTTTGTGAACTTCAAGATCCCCATCTGGGTCCGGCGGGCCGTCACCATGGTCCCCGCCTTTGTGGTCATCCTCCTCGGGGCCGACCCCACCGAAGCCCTGGTCCTCAGCCAGGTCATCCTCTCGTTCGGCATCCCCTTCGCCCTGGTGCCCCTGCTGCGCTATACAGCCCGGGCGTCCATCATGGGCGAACACGCCAACGCCCCCTGGGTGAAGGTGTCGGGGTGGCTGATCGCCGCCGTCATCATCGGCCTCAATTTTTACCTCTTGGGCCAGACGCTCCTGGGGGGGTGAGGCCGCCGTGCTCCTGTTCATCCTGGTCTACAACCTGGTGGTGGTCGCCCTCTTGGCCTTCCTGGCCGCCGCGGGTCCCAGGAGCCTGGCCAGGGGCCTCCACCCCGCCCTCAAGGCGTTGCTTCCCGCTCCGGGTCCCCGGGAACGGCGCCGGGAGGTCCTCTGGAAGATTCCGTTGCTGTTGGTCATCCTCGGACTCCCCCTGGGCTACCTGGCCGAGGCCCACGGGTCCCTGGGCCGGGATTTCTGGGGCCTTTGGCTCGATGGGTTCCTGATCTTGCTGTCGTTCAACCTGGTCGACCTGGTGATCATCGACGGGCTTGTCCTCTGCTGGTGGACACCGAGGTTCCTGGTCATTCCCGGCACCGAAGGCCACCCCGCCTACAAGGACTTCGGCTTCCACGTGCGGGCCTCGCTCCGGGGCACCGTCGTGGTCACCCTGGTGTCGGCGCTCCTGGCGGGTGCCGTTGCGGCGTGGTAGAATGCCTCCATGAACCCCCCTGCCTGGTGGAAGTCCGCCGCCATTTACCAGATTTACCCCCGGAGCTTCCAAGACTCCAACGGCGACGGGGTGGGAGACCTCAACGGCATCACCAGCCGCCTCGACGACCTGGCGGCCCTGGGGATCGACGCCTTATGGCTGTCACCCATCCAAACCTCGCCCATGGCCGACTTCGGGTACGACATCAGCGACTACCGGGGCATCGACCCGCTGTTCGGCACCCTGGCCGACTTTGACCGGCTGGTGGACGAAGCCCACCGCCGGGGCCTGAAGGTGCTCCTCGACATCGTGGTCAACCACTCGTCGGACCAGCACCCCTGGTTCCTTGAATCCCGGTCGTCGAAGGACAACCCCAAACGCGATTGGTACCTCTGGCGCGACGGGCCGAAACGCCCCAACAACTGGCAGGGGGTGTTCGGGGGCCCGGCCTGGACCTGGGACGAGAAAACGGGGTCCTGGTACCTCCACTCGTTTCTGAAGGAACAGCCCGACCTGAACTGGCGGAACCCCGACCTCAGGCAAGCGGTGTTCGGCGACCTAGAGTTCTGGCTGGAACGGGGGGTCGACGGGTTCCGGTTCGACGTGTTCAACCTCTGGTTCAAGGACCCGGACCTCAGGGACAACCCCCTACGGTTCTGGGGCTGGAAGAACCCCCGGCCCTACGACTGGCAGTGGCACCGGCACGACGGGTTCCATGCCGACCTCCACCCCGTCCTCCGGGACCTGAGGCGGCTCCTCGACCGCTACGGCGCCCTCGGCGTGGGCGAGGCCTACCTGCCCGACGGCTGGAACCCGGTCCGCGCGGCCCGGTACCTCGGGAAGGGCGACGAACTCCCCCTGGCCTTCGATTTTTCCACCATCACCACCCCTTGGTCGGCCCGCTCCCTGGGTCGGACCCTCGAGGCTTGGCAAAACGCCGCGGCGGCCCCCAACTGGCCGTGTCTGGTGTTCTCCAACCACGACCAAGTCCGGGCGTACACCCGGTACGGCAAAGGGCTCCCGGCCCCCGGGGCCGAAGCCCGGGCCAAGATCACCGCCGCCCTCCTCCTGTTGGCAAAAGGAACGCCTTTCCTGTACTACGGCGAGGAAATCGGCCTGCCCGAAGGGGTCCTCGGCCGTTCTGAGATCCGGGACCCGGTGGGCCTGCGCTACTGGCCGTTCAACAAAGGACGCGACGGCGCCCGGACCCCCATGGCCTGGTCGGCAGCCCCCCAAGCCGGGTTCACCTCCGGGACGCCCTGGCTGCCCCTCCACCCCGACCACGCCGCCCGGAACACCGAAGCCCAGCGCGCCGACCCCGGATCGCTGTGGCACTGGCACCGGGAGCTCCTGGCCTTCCGCAAAGCCCACCCCGGGTTCGTCCTGGGGGGCTGGGAGCCCGTGGAAGCCGGCCACCGGGACGTCCTGGCGTTCCGCCGGACCGCCGGAGCCGTTTCCTGGCTGGTGGCCGCCAACTGCCGGGCCGAACCCGCACCGGTGCTCCTGGACGCCCCCTGCCGGTGGCTGATGGGGACCAAACCCCGGGACGACCTGGCGGCCGGGCTCCACGTCCTCGACGGCTACGAGGTCTTGGTGGCCGCCGTCCAAACGTAGTCGTAACCGGCTTCCAGGGCAGTGAGCCCGATCTGCCCCGAATGGTAGGACCAGTGCCAGACCAGGTGGCCCAACAGTTCGCGGTTCGTCGAACAGTACAAGTGGTCCACCGGACGGTCGAGGAAGCCTGGGGTCCGGCAACGGGCCAACAGGTGGTCCCGGCGGAATGCCAGGTACTCCTCCAAAATGGCCGGCGCCCGGGACAGGTCACCCGGAGCCTGGGAGAACCCGCCGAGCTGGCCCTCTTCCAGCCGTTTCACCCAGTCGGGGTCCGGGGTCAGGCCGGCCGCTTTGCTCAGCATGTTCAAATCGGCGCCAGCCAGGTGGAGCACCAACCGGCCGATCGACAAGGTGGACTGGGGTCCCAGGTAGTTCAGGGCTTCGGCCGGAAGGTGGCTGATCTGGTCCTGGACCCGGGTCCCCAGTTCCCCGAGGAACCCCAGCTGGAACGAAAGCTCGGGACCCAGCGGATCCCCTGGATGAGAGAGTTGGAACCGCCGGGGGCGGCCTTGTTTGCTGTTCATGGCAACAACTTACGGCCCAGGAGGCAAAAACACCAGCCTCCGGCGTGATACATTGTCGGTCATGCGCTCTCCCCACGGCCTGATCCTGTTGTTCGTCATTCCCCTTCTGGCGGCTGGCTGCTCGTCGTTCTACGGCTCGTCCATCCTCGGCCACGACGCCGTGGACATCCCGTTCCGGGAAGTCACCAAGGAAGCGGTGTCCCTGGGGTTCACCGCCCGGTCTTCGTCGCTGCGCAGCCAGTACAGCCTCGACACGACCTCCTTCTGGCAGGCGGGACCTTTGGCGGTCTGGTCGTCCCCCTGGGAAGGGGGCAAGACGGTGGTCCGGAGCCTGGCCTTCACGGCCTACCAGGCCAAGACCACCCAGCACCAGCCGTCAGACCGGGTCCTGGAAGGCCGGGGATGGACCCTGGAAACCAAGGATGGCGTCATCGTTCCCATGGGCGCCGTGAGGGTCCTGGTGGCTTTCGACGCCCTGGTCAACCAGGAAGCCGGGGACTACCGGGCCTACCGGGCCACCCTCGACAATGTCCGATCCCTCAACCTGTCGCCCAATGGGATTTCGGGAGAAGCGGGGATCACGGCGGGGGTCATCCTCCCCCTGGTCCCCGACGTGTCCCTGGAAGGAGAATGGCACAACGGCGTCTCCTCCCCCGACCTAGTGCTCCGCGAATCGCTGCTCCCCGGGTCCGCCTCCACGGTGCGGCTGAGGCTCTGGGCCCTGTCGGTCTCCTACACCAGCAGCATCCTCTCCGTCCTCAACCAGGGGGATACGTTCCAGGCGACCGTTCGGTTCTGAACCAAACTCGGTGTTGACCCCTTTGTTAATAAACTGTTAAATCGGTTTATGACCACCGAACCCGTCCAGCTCAAGCTCCAGTTCGTCCTCGAAAAGTACGGCGTCAAGCCCGTGGAGAACTTCAAGTTCAGCTACTTCAGCATGGCCAACGAAGTCTTCTTCCTCAAAGACAAGACCGGACGTCGGTTGGTCCTGAAAAACTGCCTGAAAAACCGTTCCCGGGAGCTGCTGGCCACCGAAGCCGCGCTCATCGCCCACCTGCGTTCCCAGGGCTGCGGGGCCCCGGAGATCGTGCCGGCCCTCGACGGCTCGCCGGTGGTGGAGTACAACGGCGACTTCTGGATGATGTACGGCCACCTCAAGGGCCGGACCCCCACCTGGCGCACCTGGCTCAAACCCTGGCACCTGAGGGGCGCCGTGGCCGGCCTGGCAACCTACCACAAGGCCGTGGCCAGCCTTGACCCGGGGGTCGACACCGACCGGATCAAAAGCTACGAATACGGCCGGGTCGAAGCCTGGACCGCGGCGTTGAAGGAGGAGCTGGCCGCCGACACCTCGGGCCGGGCCAGCGTCGAAAAGATGCGGCCCCTGGTCGACCGGTACCTGGACCTCGCCCGGCGGATGCCCGAGCTGCTGCCGGCCGACCGGGTCGACGCCTGCGAGAAGCTCCTGATCCACGGCGACTTTCACAGTTTCAACATCATGTACCGCTGGTTCCAATTCTCGGCCTGCTATGACTTTGACTTCATCCGACGCGACCTCAAGCTGGCCGATGTGATCTGGACCCTCCGGTTCATCCAGAACCGGTACTACTTCTACAAGTACGGCAAGGCCATGTGGAAGCCGGGGTTTTCCCCCGACCTGGAAGCGGTGAGGGCCATCGAGGGCAAGGCTCTGCGGTACTTCGTGAAGGTTTACAACCAGACCTACCGGCTGACCAAGGAAGAGGTGGCCCTTCTTCCCGGCATGCGGGCCTCCCTGGCCCTGTACAACCTGAGGTTCTTCGCCATGAAGAACAGCGAAGAGGAATGCCTCGAGCACCACGGCTGGTTTGACTGGCAGCTCAAGATGCTCGACCGTACCGACGCCACCTACCAGCAGGCCGTCGAAGATGTGCTCGGAGACTGGCCGTGAGCCGGGGTTCCCGACGCCTCGAAAAGCGGATCACCAACCTCGCCGTCCCGCTGATCATCAACAACATTTTGTTCACCCTCATGGGCTTCGTCGACAGCCTCATGGTGGGCCAGCTGGGCGAAGCCACCATCTCGGCCGTGGGCAACGCGGCCCAGGTCCAGCTCTTCCTGTTTCTGCTGTTCGCCGCCATCGGCCAGGGCGGTTCCATCCTGGCGGCCCAGTCCTTCGGGGCCAAGAACGAGGTCCAGTTGCGGTCGGTATCGTCGACCATCGTGGCCTCGGGGTTCCTCATCGGCCTCCTGGTGGCCCTGGCCACCTGGTTCGGCGGCGAAGCCTTCCTCTGGATGCTCACCCTGGGACGGTCACCCGAGGTCGTGGCCCTGGGATCGACCTACCTGCAGATCGTGGCCTTCAGCTATGTGCTCCTGGTCCCCGGGAACATGGTTGCCAGCGTCTTGCGTTCGGTGGGCGACACCAAAACCCCGGTGAAGATTGCCGTGGCGGCCAACGTCCTCAACGTGGCCGGCAACGCCGTGCTCATCTTCGGCCTGGGGCCCTTCCCGGCCCTCGGCTACCAGGGCTCGGCCCTCGCCACCTTGGTCGCCCAATCCCTCCAGGGTCTGGCCCTCCTCTGGTTCCTGACCTCGGCCGGGTCGCCCTTGAGGTTCCGGTGGTCCGACCTGGTGCGCGTCGAGGGCGGCACCCTGAAGAAGATCGTTCTGTTGGGGTACCCCATGTCGGTGGACGGGTTCTACTGGCAGGGGGCCCGGATCGCCTTCACCCTCATCTTCAACGCCCTCGGCAGCCACGCCTACGCGGCCTACACCATCGTGAGAAACCTCAAGGGCATGGCCACCCTGCCCACCCAGGGGCTCCAGAGCGCCACCATGATCCTGGTGGGCCAGGCCCTGGGTCGGGGCCGGATGGCCGTTTCGAAGATCACCGCCCGGGTGGGCCTGAGGCTGAGCGTCGGCCTCATGGCCGTCCCCTCGCTGCTGGTCATCGCCCTGGCCTACCCCTTGGTGGGGTTCTACCACCTGGAACCGTCGACGTTTCAGGACGCGGTGGTCTGCACCATGATCCTGGGGGTGTCGATCTTCTTCACCACGGTCAATTCGGTGATCCCCGGGGTCCTGCGGGCCGGAGGCGACACCGTGGTGGTCATGAAGTACACCCTGCTCAGCTTCGCCCTGGTTGGGGGACCGCTGGCCTGGCTCTTCGGCATCGGCCTGGGCTGGGGAACCGTCGGAGCCTTCGTCGGCGTGAGCCTGGAGGAAGTCTTCAAAGCCTGGATTTTCTACCGCCGCCTGCAGAAAGGGGTCTGGCTCAAGAAGCTGGCGTGAACCAAGCCGCCAGTTCATGGCGGCTGTGACAGCCGGTCTTCCGGTACATCGCCTGCAGGTGGGTTTTCACGGTGGCTTCACCGATGCCAAGGGTTGCCGAAGCCTCGAGGTACGTCAGGCCCTGGAGGATGGAGACCAAAAGATCGGCCTCCCGGTCCGTCAGCCGGGCGGCCGTCATCCTTTGTTCCAAGGGGCCGGCGTCCGACATGACCATCACCCCCCCCACGAAGTCGCCGAACTCGTCTTCCAAGGGTGTCAAACCCAAAGTCCTCAGGGAGCCTCGCCGGCAGACCAGCGAGGAGAGCGGGCGACGCTTGGTCCGGCACTCCTCAAGCCAGGAGCCGAGGGGATCCCGGGGGTCGAAACCCTGGGCCACCCCGGCCCCCAGGGGCGCACCGCCGGCCTCCAGCCAAGCGGGGTTGGCCCGGACCACAACACCGGCACCATCATACACGGCCACCTGGTCTCCCAGCCGGTCCAAGACGGCCCGGATCACGGGGTTAGACAGCGGTCGGAAGCGGTTCCCGAGGACCGAGACCACCGACGCGATCACCAGGACGAGGACCGCCACGACGAGGTACCACAGCAGGCTCATCCCAGCCGCCTCCGCAGCTCTGAGCGGTTGCGGGCTCCCGCCTTGGCCAGAACCTGACTCATCTTGTTCTTCACCGTCCCTTCGGAAAGGCCCAGGCGGACCGCGATCTGTTTGTTGGAGAGGCCTTCGACGGCCCACCTTGCCAATTGGCCCTCGTCGGCACGGAGTTCGAGCCGATCAGGCCGCTGGCTGCTGTCCCGCCGCACCAAGGCGACACTCCCCGAAAGGACCATCCAATGGCCCTCGGACACCTCCCCTTCCTGGGGTCCTTCGGGCTGCCATTCGGTCAGAAACCGGGGCTGCCCCGTCCCATAGGCCTTCGTCCACGCCGGATTGGCCCAAAAAGGCACCCGGTCGGTACCGAAGCGTGCCACCGGGTCGGCGGCCGACCGGAGAATCTGCAGATCGACCCAGACCGCGTCGAGGCCGAGGAACCGGTACCGCGCCATGGCCCAAGCCTGGGCCACCAGCAGCAGGGCGTTGGCCGGGATGACGGTGATGACCCAGGGCACGGAGACCCCGGTCATGGAAGGCAAGGAACTCTGCAGAGCGTGGACGAGGAGCACGGCCAGGTACGAGAGGCTCAAGACCGCGCCTTGCCTTCGCAGGCGCCGCCCGGGTGCCGTGGCCCACCGGCGGATCAGCACCGCCAGGTTGGCCCCATGGACCAGGTAGGTCAACTGAAACGCCCAGTACCAGGGGGAATCGGTGGCGTGGCGGTACCCGTTGCCGCCAGGAGTCAGGACGAAGTCGGCCACGTACAAAACTCCGGTCCAGGACCGGACCAGAAAGACGGTGCCCAGGACGACGAGGGGCCCGATGAACCGCCAGGGTCGTCTCACTTCACACAGGCGGAGGACCAGGGCTGTGGCGGCCGCCGGGAGCAGGCAAAAGCCAATGGATGCGATCCGGTAGGCCAGCCAAACCACCGCTTTGTCGGTGCCGGCGTTGACGACAATGAAGCCCCCCTCCCAGACCGCGATGCTCAAGGCGAAGGCGGCGAACGAGCGGTGGAGCGATGACCGGGGTTGGGTGACCAGGGAATGGGTTCCCAAAATCAGGGCCGTCAGGGCACCGACCAGCGAGAAGTACGAGCCCAGGTAGGGACCAAGGACCACGGAATCCACCCCAAAACACCTCCGGCCCCATTATGGGGTCGGAGGGCTGTTTCGGCCAGTGGAAACTCAGGCCCGGTCAGGGCTTGGTGTAAGTGAGGGACTGGTAGGAGCTGGAGTTGCCGGCATCGTCCGCAACGGAAATCAGCACGCTGTAGGTATTTCCCGAGACCAGGTTCGCCCCGTTGTAGACAAGGGTTTTGGTGAGGCTGTTCGAGCCGTCTCGTACCAGGGCGCTGGCGGCGGTCCACGCCGAGTCGCTTCCATAAGAGAGGTTGCTGCGGCTGACGAGGACAAAATAGCGAAGGTTGCCCACACTGGTGACCTCATCGCTGGCGTCGTTCCACACCAAGGTTGTGACTCCTCCGGAGGTGGAAAGGGACGGTACGGCGGCGGGCACCACAGGGGCCACAACATCACCCACGGTCGAGGTGGTCAGAACGGTATAGTCGGACTGGTTCAGCGAGGTGTCGCGCACCGAAACCGCGAAGTCATAGCTTTTTCCCAGGGTCAGCCCGGTGACGGTGTGCACCAGCGTCGGTGTGCCCGAAGCGGTGTCGGGGTACGCGGAGGCGGGGGACCAGTCGGAGGCGGTCGTCCAGCCGCTGACGGCCACAACCACCGCACGCGAAGGGGAAACGGCGGCGTTCATGACCGGTGTGACCCGGTAACGGACCTGGTAGCTCAGGGCTGAGGCGTCGGTCGCGGGTTCCCAATACAGGGTCACCGAGGTGGTGGTTGCCGTAGTGGTCACCGTCGAAGGGTTCGGCAGGGCCGGTGCCGTGGTGTCGGCCACGATGACGGAAGGCACCGTCACCGTCACCGTGTAGTCAGCCGTGGAACCGTCGGCGGCGGTGACCCGGTAGACCACGGGGGCCGAGAAATTGTTCGCCGTCGTCCCGCTCGTCTGAAGATTGTTCCCCACCTTCACCGAGAACCCCGTGGTCGAGAACGTCGCAACCAAGGCCGTCACGGACGTGCCGGCAGGAAAGGATACCGCCACCGTCTTGGCAGACTCATTGATGGTTCCCGACACGGCGGCCGGCGCCGCCCCAAGGGCCACCCTCGCCGAAGAGCTGACGCTGAACATCGAGGCGGGTGCGCTGAGACTAAAGGCCGTCAGGGCTTTTTCCGAACTGGGGACAGTCCCAAGGACCGTGCCCACGGTGACGGTCACCGTATAGTCGGCCGTTGTGCCGTCTTCGGCGGTCACCCGGTAGACGACCGGACCGGTGAAGTTGTTGGCGGTGATGCCGCTGGTCTGAACCGTTGACCCGACGAGGACCGAGGATCCCGTCGTCGTGAACGTGGCCGTCAAGGAGGTGACGAGTGTTCCTGCGGGGAAGGAAACGGTGACGGTCTTGGCCGCCTCGTCGATGGTCCCGGTGCCCGAGCTCACGGCCACCTCGGCCTTCCTTGAGGTGTTGAGGAGCAACGGGGAGGAGTCCGAGAGGGAAAAGGCCGTGAGGGCTTTGGTGGAGCTTTTTGTGTTGGAGCCGAGCTTGGTCGACCCGGTGATATCGGCGCACGAGACCAAAAGGGACAGGAACAGGGC